>CAJVQF010000034.1:0-147912 GCA_911254575.1 Candida sanyaensis | reverse complement strand
TAGTGAAGCTGTTGATTTAATTGCCATTATAGAAACGAAATTACGAATGATTGAGAATGCATTGATGAATCAAAAGAATAACAAGAATCTTAACATTGTTGATGAATTGTTACTTTTGGATGTGTCAAAGTTAAAAATTAATAATAGAAAGGAAAGTGTTACCAATGGCTTAAGTTTTGATTTACAGCACAATGTTTCAAAATTAAAACAAGACGAAATTGAAACGATATTGACATTGTTTGATAGTTTAGACCAGTTAGAGAAAGGTGTTCAAGCGTATTTGGACTCGATGTCTTCATGTTTGTCTACTACCGTATCAAAGTTGATTGTTGGATTACAGGGATCCACCAAAGTTGACGTGGTGAATTATCTCTCAAATTTGATGGTGATCAATGTTTCGATTGTTAGGAGAACGATGCAAAATTATGAAAATATAATTGCTCCTATTTTGCAACGCCACGGTGATGTTGATTCAAGTGGATTGATTAATTGGTGTATTGATGAGTTTACTAAACTTTCTAAACAAATCAAGAAGCATCTTTACGGTACGTTATTGATATCAGCTGGTGTTAACCCTGAAACGGATGAACCTATATACAAGGTCAAAGATCGCAAGTTGTACAATAATTTCTTACAGATAATGCAACCTCAATTAGAAGATTTGAAGCTGGTAGGTTTGAATGTCGATTACATCTTTGAATCTCTATTAAACATAGAATAAATAAATAAATACATAAATAAATAAATTAGTGTCATGTTTTTCTTTTATAATTTGGCGTATAGTTCTCTCACATCGTATTTTTCTCTGAAGTAAGCACCATGTCGTTTCAAATAAAGCAAAACCAATGAAGAAACTAATAGTACCCCAGTAATAATACTAAACAAAACTCCAGGACCAATTGCTCTTAATAAAGGTTCAACAATAAATGTGGCAATAGCTGCTAAAATCATACGAATCAAATTATTTAATGCTACACCAGTCGCACCTTTTCCTGGTAAGGTATCAACCAAATAGGTGACAGTTGCACCAATGACAAGCATTGAGGCAAACCCAAATAATGCAGTACCAACCAATGGGACAAGCCAAAAAACTCCATATTTTAATGTCCATCCAAATATCATACATGCCATTGGAAAAATAATTATAGCAACAACAATATTCCAGGAAATTCTTGACTCAGGTGCTAATTCACCGTGTTTTTCGGCATATTTGTTTAATAATCGATCATTCCATTTACCTCCTAAAATTGAAGCCAAAAAGTATGTGACAGAATTGGGGATATACATCAACCCAACAATGATTTCGGAGAAATTATAAGGATCTCTTGCATATTCGTATGAAATTGTCATATTAAAAAAATAAATTGCCGCAAATGAGATGGCAGAAAATGTAATTACTAAAGCAACTGGTGGATATCTTAATAAAACAATCGAATGTAATGGACGAACGACAATATCATATGCATTTGTCTTAAATGATGCCCATTTATCTTCTCTAGTGGATGGAGCGTTAATGGCCTGTGTGACAGACTTCTGTAGTTCACCAGATACAAAGTTCTGTTGTACTTTCTGAGAATATGTAGATCTGTTGGTTGTCAACCTGGATATGCTTGGCATGACAGGATCAACCACTGGCACATCATCTTCTTGTTCTTCCAAATATGTCAAAATAGATCTTGCATCTGATCTCCGACTTAGATTTGTTGCCACTCTTTCAAGATCTATCTGCTCTGGGTGTGACTCCTTAGAATCAGTTGTATCTTGATCACCATTTTGTCCTAGTTGATTCTCTGTGTCATGCTTTTCTTTGTCCAACATGTCCTTGACCAATTGAAAATTATCAACTCTTCTCAAAGTTTCTGGTAAAAAAAATGTAAGTGAAACAAGACTGCAGGAAGCAATAATCATCAATAACCATTGAGTTGCTCTCCATCCCCATGCCTCGGCAACAGCACCACCTAGAATTGGGGCCAAAAATGGCCCCATAAGTGGACCCAAATAATATAATCCCATAGCAGTTCCACGTTCTTGTGGAATGAACAAGTCAGCAATGGTACCGGCACCAACAGCTTGGACACTGGCTGAACAACCACCTTGTAATACTCTAAGAACAATTAATGCAGCAATACTAGGACTTAATGCCGTACCAATTGAAAAGCCGACAAACATGATGAATGAAATCATGTAAACACTTCTCCTTCCAAATCTTTCGCTAAAGGAGGACCACCACATTGGGAAAATACCTAAAGATAATAAATAAATACCAACAGATACGTTGACTGTCGATACATTAGTGTCTAAATCTGACACAATGTTATCAATAGCTGGTAACATTACAGAAGTTCCAAAAGGACCTGTAAGTGATGCAAATGCAATAATGAACACAATGATATATTTGATTTTTGTCGGGTAATCTCTAGCATCGTGGTATTCTGGTATAAGAACAACCTGAGCAAATAAACCTCGTCTATTTTTCAATGATACCCGATTTGTATTGACAGAAGTTGTATTGGATTTAGCAGCTGATAAAGACTTTTGTTGAATGTGTGCATTTGATACATCATGTGATAAACCTTGGGGCTCTGATTGATGTGATTCAATAGATGATAGATCTCCTTCAAGCTCACCAGGGCGACCCACATCTGGTTCTGTTGTATCGTGACGATGAGCCTCATTTTCAGGAGGTGGTGATGGAGACGGAGATGCTTCGGTGTGTGGAACTGGATACACTTGATTATGCTGGGTGTCTTGTTGGGTATCTGTAGAGGTTAATGATGTAGTTTCGTCCTCAGATCTATGCGGGGACATATTTAGACTGTTTGTCATGATAATATAATCGAAATAATAGGAATATGTAAACTAAAAAATATGCAAAAACTGTGTTTTCAATTTTTTTTTTTTATTATTTCGTATCAAATGATATTGAAAATAATCTACCTTGACTGAAATAAGGTGAATAATGGGTATTAATAGTAGTAGTAGGTTGCTTTAACTTTGAACATGAGAAAATCTGTAGAAAAACTGATGAGTCACTTCGTAATGTAAACTATATGATTAATCTGGAGTATTCTAAGCGGTAAACACAATCAAAAGAAGAAAAAGAAAATGAAGAACAAAAGTAAGCAAAAAATATTTTATTCTTGAGGGGAAACGGAAAAAAAAAGTTCATGAGGATAACCACAACAATTTATACTAATTAACATTAAGTGGAGGGGCTACTGAGGAATCACCAAATTAACGTATATCCTTTGGAGCTGAATTGATGTTCAGCGGGTATACCTTAATGGTTTGACCAAAAACTGATGCCTCACAGTAAAAAAACAATTACTCTGATATTCCCCTCCGGGCTGAAGCGCAACAGATTTTCCAATATTACCTAGAAGAACATTCTACGCTACGATTGTAATTTTTTGTTGACAAGAAGAATTATATTTCAAATTTATTGGACGATTGTATTCTCAAAGAACATGTATCTCTTCTCTAGTGATTACACTTCTTACGAACATTATTTAATGCAGTTTGTTAATTATGGGCGGATTTATGCAAACCAAAACCGGATTTATCAATTTACTAATAACTCCACTCACGACAAAGCAAAAGAAAACTCACCCACAACGATTTTTGTACCGATCAAGATAAACTCGGTTATAAAAGAACGATGAGGAAAGAGCTGTGCATTAATAAAGACGGGACTGGTCAGTTTAAAGCCACATAATCTACTATATAATGACCAACGGTTATTCTTGTTTTACATTACATTGCTCAATCTTGTGAATTTTGCTTTTTTGTCGTTTCATTTCATTGAGTTACGGCTAAACTTCCTAAACCGGTATTCAATAGTGATTAAAAAGCGCCATGGATAAGAAGTTATTTTTCATGCACTATTGGTACTGTATATGCATCTCTCATCGTTGTATTCAACTACAATTTAATGATCGGGCCGAAATGCTCAAACTTATTCAATAGTGGCTTAGCATATCGCATTAGTAATGTTTGGTTTTGGTCACAAGTATAAATTATCCTTTGTCTCCATTTTCTTCTTCATAAGTATCACAGCGAAACCCATCACTTTTTTTTTTTTTTTAGCCCCATCTCGGCCGTCTTGTTGGGGTTACTTCCGTTATTGTTTTAATTATTTTTAGAATCTACCGCGGTAGCCATCAGATCACGCGCGGTCCAACGATTTTTCCTTCATGAGTCTCCATTCCATTTCTGTTGGTTTTTTTTTTGCCCTCTTAATTTTACTTTGATGTAACCATCTAGTACCATTTCTAGACAACCAAAGAAAATATCCTTCTGAATCTCACATACTTATTGAATGTCCCATTGATAATGATCTCGAGACATCTGTTAGCTGTGAGTATAATTAGAACAGCATTAATATTCCCGATTTTTATTCTTGGATGTTTATGTACCGTATTTACCCAGTGGTTAACTTTGTTGGTGTTCAAGGATAAATCAGATACCGTACAGGGTATTATCAATATTACAAAGAACCATTTTGTGATATTGTTGTCCTTTATCACTCAGATTGTTAATCCCTCTAAACTTGAAATCACAATTGATACTACTACGGTGCCAAATGCTCAACAGTTCAAAGTTGATGCTTCTGGTAATTTACATACCATGTTCCAACCAAATTCGGTTTTTATTTCCAATCACCAGATATACACCGATTGGTTATATTTATGGTTCTTGACATATACTTCTAAATTGAGTGATTCTGTTTTCATCATTTTGAAGGATTTATCAAAAATACCCGTGTTGGGATATGGTATGAAAAACTACAACTTTATGTTTCTAAGTAGAAAATGGGAGAAGGATAAAGTTGTATTAACAAACCAATTATTGGAAATTGATGCTAATGCAAGAGGTATGGGGCCTGCTAATGGGGTTAAATTGGTGAGCTCAACTGATAAAACATTCACTAAGTGGCCACAGGGCAAGAATTCGGAAAAGATTTGGCCCTATGAATTGATTTTGTTTCCCGAAGGAACTGTTCCATCTGATAGAACTACCAAGAAATCGGCAGAATATACTACATCGAAGGGCTTGCCGCCTTTGAAACATGTGTTGTTACCTCGTGTCAGAGGATTATTCCTTGCTTTAAAGAAATTACGAAATACCGTTGAAGTAGTGTATGATATAACCACAGCGTATGGTGGTTTGACTGCAGGGCAATACGGTGAAATTGAATACTCTTTGAAACGATTTTATTTGAGAGGATATGGTCCTCCAAAGATCAATTATTTCATTAGAGGGTGGCGATTGAAGGATATACCATTGGGTAAAGATGTTGAGGATATTGACGATATCCCAGAAGAAGATTTAAAGAAATTCGAAGAATGGTTATTAGGGGTCTGGTATGAAAAGGATAAATTGATGCAGAATTTCTATAGTTTAGGTAATTGGGGTCAATCAAAATATGAGACCAAATCTGTTACTGGTGATTTTAAGTTACGAAATCAATTAGAAATTTTTACTCCTTATTTGGTTGCAATATCTGCGATATTATTACTAAGAATTGCTTATATATTTATCAGAAGTTTAATCGTATAGATAAAGATATACATACACATATATACATATAATGTAAAGAATTTCATACAGTAAATTTTAAAAATCAGTCGCGAGTTTCAAAATTGTTTTGTTTTGTTTTATTCTGTTTTCTTTTGTTTGTGATTGAGAAATACAAATGACAAACTTCCTGTCACATATACACAAATTAATTCCAAACACATTGTAAGCATCATTGATATAAGGGATCTATCTTTTCTTTTTTTTTTTTTTGATGTGTGGGTAAACTCATTTATATGATACAACTAATATATTTTGTTGTACCCGAATAGCGCTTTTGTGGTGAAACGCAAATCAAACATTTTTATTGCTCATTTTCTTCCAATATCCTTAATGTTTCATTTTATTTCTTTGAAAACAAGAAAACTAATATAACTAAATTCCAAAGTATATCATTAATGTTTGAAAGCTATTTATTGATATTTCAAACCTTTTTCATCTGATAATTGTAATCAGCAGGGTGTTTCAAATTTGATTCACTGGTGAAAGTTGCTTTCCTTTATATGTATAGCATAATCATCTAAATTTGTAAAAATAATTTCTCATCTACTGACCATTCAACAAAAATGGCATTAATGTTGTCCAAGATTGTTATTATATTAACTGTGGTTATTCAATTTATTGCGGCTACTCTTTTGAGTTTCCTATTGCTTGGTTGTATCGATTCGTCCTCAAACTATTCTAATGTCTACTTGCTAAACTACAAATTCAACCTGACTTCACCGTTATATGATAGTTTATCGACTAACTTTAGCACAACTATGAACTCAACATCTTTAGATAATTTGTCTGTCAGAGTTGGATATTTGGGAGTTTGTTTATCCATGGATAAAGATATGAAATGTACGACTTATTCCCAATTAGAAACTTTTCAAAGCTACTCGATTTCAATTTTATCGGGAAAACTAGATTTAGTACAGTTAGCTGAATCATTTAGTAGTATTTGTCACCCACGAATTTTATTCGCAACCATTGTATTAACCTTAGTCAGTTTATTGCTACTATGCTATTTGTTAATCCCATTAGTACCAGGTAAATTCTTGATAACAAAAATAAATGTCTTATTTACATTTTTGAATCTTTTGCTATGGGGATTAGGATCAATGTTACAACATCAAGCTGTAAACACGTCAGCTGTGATGATGCAGGAATCAAGCTTTGAGTTGCTAGTTGGTTCTTCTGGTAGTAGGGCAGAAGCAATGACTTGGACCGCATTCAGCTTCATATTTATTGTGTTTTTAAGTATGTGCTTTGGGGTGTGGACAGAATTTAAAAACAAAAAGCAAACAACAGTTGGTGTACCTTCATCAGAATTTCAAAAAGTTTAGTGTAGATTTTTAACTAAATTTTAACTAAAATTAAATACAAATCAGTTTATATCTATTTATGTATAGAATTTTCTTAAATTCACAAAAGTAAGTTAATTTACTTAAAACTGGAGAAATGTTAAACCATGATCAGGTCATAAAAGTTATTGATGATTGGAAAAGCAATCAACATTGTTGGATTTGGTTCTTTTGCAACTCCAAGAGTCGTGTGGTTTACCGATATGCGTGTACCCTGGCTAATTCACGTAAACACCAATGAATAACCAATGCAAATAGAAATTAATCTTTAGTTAGCGGAGATAAAACTATAAAAACATCAAATAAATCTTGCAGTAGTAGGGTTTTGTTACAATTTATACATCATTCTCCAAGAAAGTCGTCTTGATATGCTTTGAATTTATTTCACCAAAATGGTCGTGCATTTCCCAAATTGAACCTGGTACACTACCATATTTGGCAAAATTGATTTCCACATTTCGAGAATTCAATTTTTTTTTTTTTTTTTTCGCTTTATTTTGGTTGTCTATTTTTTTTTTATTTTATTTTTCAGTTTTTTGTTTTATCATCAACACAGCAAAACTTCACCTTTTCCTTCGTACACACAGTCACCACGGAAAGGGAGGATTTATATTTCCAAAAGGACGACAATAAATTAAAATCATTTTATCCTCCTTATCATCATGTCAACAACATCTCAAGTTGACAGTTTTGTCACGCGGCTCAACGATAGTGGAAATGATTATACTGCCAAACATTCAATATTATCTGAATTGTTAGACACAATGGATACACTTAATGGAGCTACAGAATATGAATACTTTTTGAAAAACTTGGTACCAATCTTTATGAAAGAATTGAATGATGTACCAATTTCCTTTATAAGTACTTCTCCTGCCCATAAGTTGAGAAATTCTATTTTGGAAATTATCCACAGATCAATTATGAACGCAACTTTTCAACCATTTTCTGAAGAAATTTTAAACACATTGACTAAAATAATTGTTGATGAGAATGAAGAAAACGGGGTATTATGTATGAAGATTATCACTGGTTTACACAAAACATACAAGAATGATTTAAGTGATAAAGTGCAACCATTTGTGGATATTATTGGAACTATTTATGATAACATGGATAAAACAGTACAGGACGTGTTTAGTGATGAATCAAACAACAGTAACAGTATGTCCAAAGATGAATCACCTGCTACAGCTGGTGGTTTTAACGAAGAAGTTCCAACAAAGACATTAAACAGGGCCATGTTCTCATTTAAAACTTTGGCAGAGTGTCCTATAACTATGGTTTCATTGTATCAATCCTACAAGCAACTTGTATCATCGTCATTACCACAATTTTTACCTAGAATAATTCACATTTTGGAGTTACAAGTGGAACAGCAAAAACAATTTAGATCACAATCAGAAAATAACGTTGTTACTTCAATTTCACCCCACATTATAAACAGACAAGCCTACAGTGATTTCATACTTGGTCAAGTAAAAGCAGCATCTTTTTTAGCTTATGTGTTCATTAGAGGTTATGCCAGCCAACACTTGAGACCAGATGAGAGTGCATGTGTACCTGATGTTATTTTGAGATTACTACAAGATTGCCCTGCCGAGTTATCCATTGCTCGTAAAGAATTATTACATGCAACGAGACATATATTATCAACCCCATTCCGTACACAATTTATTCCTAAACTTGAGCTTTTGTTCAATGAAAAGATCTTGATTGGGGATGGGTTGACTTCGTATGAAACTTTACGTCCATTGGCATATTCAACTGTTGCTGATTTCATTCACAATGTTAGGAATGAATTGACACCAGCTCAGATATGGTCCACAGTTAACATATATTGTGATTTATTGAAAGATGACTCTCTTGCATTGACAGTTCAAATTATGAGTGCTAAATTATTACTTAACTTGGTAGAAAAAATCATGAAATTGCCAAATAAACTCGAAGGAAGACAATTGTTTTTAATAATCATTGATTCATATGCAAAAAGATTTGCTAGTTTGAATAGAAAGTATGATTATATAATAGCAAAACACAACGAATTCGAGAAGAAAAAGAGTAGCAAAGAAAAGAATGCAAAGAAGGCTATTGAAAGATATTCTTCCAAGCATGAAACTGAAGCTGAAACTGGAACTGAAAATGAAGTCAAAGATGGCCAACAGAATGGAGAAAATAAATCAGCGGAAGCTGATGATGACTTGATGGATATAGATAATGATGATAATGGAAACCCAGAAGTTGATGAAAAACTCCCACTTGATATGTTCAACATTGACTCGTATTCACCAATTGCTAATTACCCTTCCACCAACAACTCTGATGTATTAAAGGATGCAAGATACTTGTTCCGAACCTTAATGACTTTCTTGAAATCTGTAATTTTTGGATTGAAAAATTGTAATCCACCTGTCCCTCCACAGCCGACTTCAACTGATCCTAACAAGCCAGGTCAACAAGTCAACTATGACAAATGGAATGATTCAGCAAAATTGATATCCCATGAAGAGGTCAACATTTTGCGGGCATTATTTAGAGGTGGTATCAATTGCCTTCGTTTTTTTTCAGTTACTAAAGCCAAACCAGTGGTCCCTCCAAAGACTATAGACTTTTCAACGGGTGGTCCAAACTTGCCAATCACATCATCTAAGGAAGAGAAAGATTTGATGGAGATATTTGCTACCATTTTTATCCACATAGACCCTGCTTCATTCAATGAAATTGTTAGCTCTGAATTGCCCTTCATGTTTGACTCAATGTTAGAGAACGCAGCATTATTACATTTACCTCAATTCTTTTTAGCGAGCGAAGTTACATCAGCCAACTTTTCAAGTATTTTGATTTCCTTTCTTAGAGATAATTTAGATCAATTAGGAAAAGTAGACTTAATCAAATCCAACATTTTAACAAGACTTTTTAAACTTTGTTTCATGTCTGTTAATTTATTTCCTACTACCAATGAAGGCGTTTTATTACCACATTTGAATTACTTGATTTTGGAGTCATTGAAACTTAGTACCAAAGCCGAAGAACCTATTGTTTACTCCTATTTGGTAAGAATACTTTTTAGAAGTATAAGTGGTGGCAGGTTTGAAAACTTGTATAAAGAGATTATGCCAATTTTGCCTGTATTATTAGAGAACTTGAACAAGATGATTAACAATGCAAGAAGACCATATGAAAGAGATATATATGTTGAATTATGTTTGACTGTACCAGTAAGGTTATCTGTTTTGGTTCCACATTTAAGTTATTTGACAAGACCATTGGTTTATGCATTAAATGGTTCGCAAGAGTTAGTGAGTCAAGGTTTGCGTACATTTGAACTATGTGTTGATAATTTGACGGCTGAATATTTTGACCCGATGATTGAACCTGTTATCGATGAAATCATGGCTGCATTATGGAAACATTTGGAACCCGTGCCGTATCATCATCAACATTCTCATACTGCTATTAGAATTTTGGGTAAATTAGGAGGAAGAAACCATCGTAATTTCAAGCCATGCAATAAATTGTTAACTCAACTGGAATTAGACCAAGAAGTAAAAGCATTGTTCCAAATTCATGGTTTACAAGGAGAAGTACCTGTCTCAATAACCCCAGGTGTTGAGTCTGCCGTTAAACTTCTTGAAGATCCTAGATTGAAAATACATTATAGAATAAGTGCATTTAAGTATTTAGCTGGTATCTTGAAGTTGTTTATTGATACCACGCCTATTCCTGAGAATTTTCCAAAATTCATTAGTGAGAGTATTGAATTCTTAAAACACGAAAAGCACGACAGTGAAGATAATGTGGAGTTAACTCCATCTGATATTAAAGATGGCGAGAAATTAGATCGACAACAGGGGTTATTTGCTAAATTGTTAGAAATGCTATTTTTTTCTGTATCTATTCCAGAATTGAAAGACGAAGCAAGCGTGTTAATCGATGGGCTCACTACTCATTTTACGTTGCTCAGAGTTCACAGTTCAGTTGTTGAAAAAACAAAGAAAGAGAGGAAATTCTCAGTTGATGATAATGAAGACAGATCGTATATCAGTGAAAGTGTTTTTTGAATGCCTTGAATTATGCGTTGAGTTTCTGGGATAAAGATGTGAGGCAAAAGGGTATTGACTCGATTAAGATGATTTATGAGACATCTGTTACTATATTTGGTTCAGATGATGATGCGTTGTATTTCCCAGTATTTAGATCAATGTTTTACAAGTTTACTCATTGTTGTTATAATGAATATTACCATGCTAAGTTAGGTGGCGTGCTTGGTCTTAAAACTATGTTCCAGGACTTGCGAATCCCATCTAGTTGGTTCAGCAAGAGACAATTTGAGTTGGTTCGTTCTATATTTTTTATTTTAAGAGATACTCCTGAGACAGCACCATTTGAAGTTCGGGAGTCTGCAAAAGAGTTGGTTTTAGATCTTTTGAAAACCTGCAATACTGATGTATCGAAAGAATCTGTTTCTGAAAAGTCTTTTCAAACTCTTGTTGGTGCATTGGTCTATGACTTAGCTAGCCCAACACCAATGGTACGAGAAGTAGCTCAAAAGTGTTTAGGAGTTTTATCGGAAACCACTGGGGTCCCTACTGCTACTATCATTGGACCATGTAAGCATTTGTTGTTGACTCCAATTTTTGGCAAACCATTACGTGCTTTACCATTCCCAATGCAGATCGGGAATATTGATGCTATCACTTTTTGCTTAGGGTTACCTGATACATTCTTGACATTCAACGAAGAATTGAACAGATTATTATTAGAAGCATTGGCTTTAGTTGATGCTGACGATGATTCCTTAGCCAATGTTCATCGTCTTACCGAATATAGAACATCAAATCAACTTATTGAACTCAGGGTTGTTTGTATCAAATTATTGTCGTTGGCTTTAACCAAGCCTGATTTTTCTTTAGGAACCTTGGGAGAAGCTCGAATTAGAATCTTGGGAGTTTTCTTCAAAGCATTATGTAACAAATCTACTGAAATAATCAATGCTGCTCATCATGGTTTAGCATCAAGTTTGCAAGAAAATGCCAAGTTACCTAAGGAATTGTTACAAAATGGGCTTCGTCCAATGTTAATGAACTTGTCTGATCACAAGAAATTGACTGTATCTGGTCTTGAAGCTTTGGCTAGATTATTGGAATTGTTGATTTCTTATTTTAGAGTAGAGATTGGTAGAAAATTGCTAGACCACTTAATGGCTTGGGCACAGATTAATACTTTGAGACAAATAGCAGGCCAAGACCTTGAGAATAATCATACCGTACAAATTGTAATGGCCATATTAAACATTTTCCATTTGTTACCGGCAAAAGCTTATACATTTATGGAAGAGATTATTAATACTTTACAGTACTTGGAGGGCCATTTAGATCGTCATCAAGATTCTCCATTCAGAAAACCTGTTTCCAAATTTTTGAACAGATTTGCCGAGAATTGTATTGAATATTTGATTGTTAATTTCAAGAACCGTAAATTAGGTAATATGTTGGCTACTATCACTGGTATGGATGGTTGTGAACACTTGCGAAAAATTTCTATAGAGAAATTGACTGTTTTTGTTAGTGATGTTGAAAATGAATCGGATAAAGAAGTCAAGATTGTTAAATTTGCCAACTTGGTTGATTTGATTGAAGCTATTAGTAAGCACGATAGTATATGGTTTGATAGCCAAAAGGATTTGTTATTGACACTTTCTAAGGTTTTTGAACAAGTTTCCGACACAAAATCCACCGCTTTATTGTCATCCGTTCATTTCCAAAGCGATCAAGCTATTGAGAAACTCCATCAATTGATAATTGCATTCTTGAAAAGAAATCCTAAGGAACTTGATCTTTTGTTTGCGATTGTTGATCGTGATTCAAAATTGAAGATTGCGGTACCAACGGAAATTGAGGATTATATTTTCAATGACGTTATTGCTTCTACTGACCTTGAAAAGAGAGAGTTGCATTTAACGAAAACCATCGAATTTGCGAGTGCGGAAGACTCATGTTTGAAAGCAAAAATTTTCTTTTTGAAGAAAGTGTTCAACCCTATTTTCATTTATGAATCCGTTACTAATGGAAAAGTTGATGACTTTTTCGTCAAGGAAAAACCTGAATGGTTGGAAAAATTAAATAATAATATTTGGAAATCCACCAAGGATATAATCACTGATCATACTTCAGGATCTATGGATAGTTATCGATTTGCATTACTTGAAGCCACTGCTTTGTTACTTAATTTGGCACCTAAGTTTATTGCTGATTTGCGTAAAGATATTATCAAATTCAGTTGGAATTATATTAAATTGGAAGATAATATAACGAAACAAGTTGCTTATGTAACAACATCATACTTCATATCTGCATATGATACACCAGCCAAATTAACCACTCAAGTATTTGTTGCCCTTTTGAGAACACACCAGTCTGATTCAAGACACTTGGTCAAACAGGCATTGGATATTTTAGCCCCAGTGATGTCTGAAAGAATGAAAGAGGTGGATGCTCCAGATAGCTGGTTGAAATGGCCACGTCGTATTATATCAGAAGATGGATTTAATGTGACACAAGTATTGAACGTTTATCAGTTCATCGTGCATCATCCTGACTTATTTTTTGTCGCTAGAGAACATTTTGTTTCCAATATTATTACTGCGATGGGTAAGTTAACCATTCTCGCTAACCCAGCAATTGAAAACCAAGTATTGGCAATTGAATTAGCTGAATTAATTTTGTATTGGGAAAGAAAAGCGAAAAATGCCAAGAATGAAAAACAAGACGGCTCTTCTACCGAAACAAAATCTATAACTGAAGAAGAAGGAGGAGGAGAAGAAGAAGAAGAAGACGATTCTAAGGTAGATGAAAAAGAGGATTCTGGTGAAACAAAGGCTGATGACGTAGATGCTGAAGCTACAGATGCTAAACCTACTGACGAGGACAATGTAGACGAAGAGATGAAAGATGCAGAAACTAGCGAAACTAAACCAGAGGGCGATTTTTCAACTTCTCCAAGTTATACTATTCCTTTTGGTCAAAGAGAAGCGTGTGTTACTTTTTTGATTAGGTATGTTTGTATCAGTCCTCAAAGAGCATCTGAAAGTGAATTGGGTCAAAAAGCTTTGGGTATATTGTATGATTTATTAAGTCCAGATCATTGGTCTGAAGTTGCCGTCAAACTTACATTCTTTGAAAAATTCTTGTTATCTCAAGACATCAATTCACAAAACTTTTTGGGTTATTGTTTAAATGCTTTGGAAGTATTGGGTGTTGTCTTGGAATGGAAAAAACCGGAATGGATTGTTTCGAACCTTTCATACCTTCACAAGTTACTCGAGAAGTGTATAAAATCAGATAATAATGATATTCAAGAAGTATTGCAGAGAGTTTTGTGCACCATCTTGAAATCCATCAACCAAGAGAAAGGATTCGGTGAAGAAGAGGATGAAGAGGATGATACTAAGGAATTTATTTCTTTACTTACAACTACGGTTTCAGACGATTTGGGAGACATGTCTTCACTTGCTGCAGGTATTACATTATCGTGGACATTAGCAAATTACAAACCAACCACGTTAGACAGCTTAATGCCAATGATCATGAAAACTTTTAACAAACTTTGTAAGGATCATATCACAAGCACACATCAAGGCAACCAGACTTCTTCATCTAAGGACAGTGCAAACACTGAACTTGAAGTCAAATTGACTACCAAATTGCTTGAAAAGATACTCAACTTGTGCTCTATGCGAATCTCCAATTTGGGTGACCAAAGACGTATCTTTTTGTCATTGTTAGCACAGTTAATTGAAAGAAGTTTAGATAAGGATACTTTGGAAAAGATTATTAAAATTGTTAAGGACTGGGTTTTTTCCAAAACTGACCTATTCCCGACTACCAAAGAGAAGGCAGCAATATTGTCTAAAATGATGGTCTTTGAAATTAGAGGTGAGCCTACATTATCCAAAGAATTTTATCAAATTATTGTTGATATTTTTGAAGATGATTCTTTCAGCTGCACTGAACTCACAGTGAGAATGGAGCAACCATTTATGGTTGGTACAAGATCAGTGGATGTCTCAATAAGACGTAAGTTGATGTCGATATTGAATAATAGTTTGGAGAAAGACATTGCGAAGAGATTGTACTATGTTATAAGAGAACAAAACTGGGAATACTTGGCTGATTATCCATGGTTAAATCAAGCCTTGCAGTTATTATTTGGTTCAATCAATCTTGAGAGAAATGTTAATTTGGTTCACGACGAAAACAAATTATCTCCATTGCTGACATTATCATTTCCGGAAGTATCTGATAAAATGGAAGTCGACAGCAACAACAACAACGAAAAATTGACTGAATTATTGAAGAAACATTCGGAATTTTTGGAAACTGTTGGTGATATGAAAGCTGGCGATTTGTTAGAACCGTTGGTTGATATGTTTTACCAAAGTGGAGAAACCATTAACAAGACATGGGCAGCATTTTTCCCAGTTGCATTTTCTTCTATTCCACGTTCCGAAAACTTAGATTTCACAAGGTTCTTGGTTATTTTGTTGTCTAAAGATTATCACACTCGTCAAATTGATTTGAGACCAAACGTTATACAATCATTGTTAGAGGGTATTTCTCGTTGTGATACTTTGCAATTACCACCATTTGCTATTGAATGTTTGGCATCTAATTTTAATGCTTGGTCACAGGGTATCCACATACTTGAAACCATTGATCTGCAGGCAGTAAATGCTAGTGCAGATGTACGTGAAGTGACGGAAGATGCATTAGCTAAATTGTATGCTACTTTGAAGGAAGATGATATGTTTTACGGTCTTTGGAGAAGAAGAGCGAAATACGCAGAAACCATTGGTGCTCTTTCTTATGAGCAAATCGGTCTTTGGGATAAAGCTCAACAGTTGTATGAAACCGCACAAATTAGAGCTAGAAGTGGAGCATTACCATATGGTGAATCCGAATACGCACTTTGGGAAGATCATTGGATTCTTTGCTCGGAGAAATTACAGCATTGGGATATTCTTACTGATCTTGCAAGACATGAAGGATTTTCAGATCTTCTTTTGGAATGTGGTTGGAGAGTTGCTGATTGGTATAATGATAGAGAAACATTGGATCAAACTGTAAAAAACGTTATGGACGTTCCTACTCCTAGACGTCAAGTATTTGAAACGTTTTTATGCTTACAAGGATTTGGTCAAGAAAAGGAGACTTTGCAAGATTTGTCTCGTTTGTGTGACGAAGGTATTCAATTGGCCTTGCGTAAATGGCATGGTTTACCAGTAAGGTTTTCAAATGCCCATATTCCATTGTTGCATACTTTCCAACAATATGTTGAATTTATGGAAGCTAGTCAAGTCTATGCAAGTTTGGTCACCACCAATGCTCAGAATTTGGATTCCAAATCTCAAGAATTGAAGAGGGTGTTACAAGTTTGGCGTGAAAGATTACCAAACATCTGGGATGATATCAATATATGGAATGATTTGGTTACCTGGCGTCAACATGCCTTCCAAGTGATTAATAAAGTGTACATGCCATTTATTCCTGTGTTGCAACAAAACAACAATGGAAGTAATGCTAATTCATATGCTTATCGTGGATTCCATGAAATTGCGTGGGTTATAAATCGATTTGCCCATGTTGCCAGAAAGCATAACATGCCCGAAGTATGTATCAAAGAGTTGACAAGAATTTACCAGTTGCCAAATATTGAAATTCAAGAAGCCTTTTTGAAATTGAAAGAACAAGTAAAATGCCATTATCAAAACTCCAACGAATTGAATACTGGTCTTGATGTTATCAGTAATACAAACTTGGTTTATTTTGCCACTCAACAAAAGGCTGAATTTTTCACCTTGAAAGGTATGTTTTTGAACAAGTTGAACCAAAAAGATGAAGCTAATAAAGCATTTGCTACAGCAGTTCAAATAGATCTTCATTTACCTAAAGCATGGGCTGAATGGGGTATGTTTAATGATCGCCGTTTCAAGGAAAATCCAAATGATATGGTGTATGCTAATAATGCAATCAGTTGTTACTTACAAGCTGCTGGTCTTTATAAGAATGGAAAGACAAGAAAATTATTGGCCAGAATTTTATGGTTGATTAGTTTGGATGATACTTCAGGTACATTGGCTCAAGCGTTTGAAAACTTTAGAGGTGAAGTTCCAGTTTGGTATTGGATTACGTTTATTCCACAATTATTGACTTCATTATCGCATAGAGAAGCTAAATTAGCGAAACAAATTTTAGTTCGTATTGCTAAAAGTTATCCACAAGCGTTACATTTCCAACTTCGTACCACAAGGGAAGAATTTGCTGCTCAACAACGCCAAGCTATTGAAATTGCACGTCAACAAGCTGCGGCTGCCGCCGCTGCTGCTGCTACTGCTACTGCAGCAACAGCCTCAAATAATGGAAGTCCACCATCAACAGCTGGTCAAGCTAATTCACCACCTGCAGTATCACCTGGAAACGAAAAAATTGCCAATAGTGAACAACAACAGAACGGAGATTCAGAAAAGAATACGGAATTAGTACCAGGCACAGGACCAACAGCAACAGCAACAGCAACATCACCGCAAGCCCGATCCCAATCACAACCACAGCAGAGCCCACAACAAGGTCATCAACAGAATATACCACCACCACAAATTGGTATTCCACTTTCTGTTCGTCAACCATTGGAACACGTGGATGAAGTTATGGCGATTTTGAAAACTGCATACCCATTGTTGGCACTTTCATTAGAATCATTGGTGGATCAAATCAATCAAAGATTTAAATGCACCGCAGATGAAGATGCTTATAGATTATGTGTTGCTTTACTTAATGACGGTATTCAATACTTGAACAGATTAGGTAATCCAAGAGAGGATGCCAAATTGCCTCCAGTTACTGAAGCCAATATCACTAGATTTGCTGAAACGGTTCTTCCTAAACAAATTAGAGCTGAGTTTGAAAAAGACTTGGTAATTTCCAAACCAAATTTAGAAACGTATATTACCAAGTTAAGAAAATGGAGGGATAGATTGGAAGACAAATTGGACAGACGTGTTTATCAAGTCAATTTGGAAAACTTGTGTCCTCATTTAAGTGAATTCCACCATCAAAAATTTGAAGAAATTGAAATTCCTGGACAATATTTATTGAATAAAGATAATAATGCTCATTTTGTCAAGATTGAACGATTCCTTTCCACTATTGATTTGGCTCGTGGAACAAATGCTTGTTACAAGAGATTGAGAATCCGTGGTCATGATGGTAGTTTGCATACATTTGCAGTACAATTTCCAGCTGCACGTCATTGTCGTCGTGAGGAGTCTGTTTTCCAACTTTTTAGAATTTTCAATGATAGTATTTCTAGAAAGGTTGAAGCTCGTCGTCGTAATATTCAATTTACCTTGCCAATTGCTGTTCCATTGTCTCCTCATATTAGAATAGTCAATGATGATACTAAGGATATTTCATTGCAAAAGGTTTATGAAGATTTCTGTAAAAAGAATGGCAAGAGTCGTGATGAGCCATTTATATATACTGTTGAAAAGTTGAGAGCAGCATATGATCAAAGATTACCAAAGCCTGATTTGACTAGTGTCAGAGTTGAGATTTTGAGTGCCATTCAAACATTATTGGTCCCAACAACTGTTTTGAAGAACCATTTCATTGACTTGTATCCAAACTTTGAAGATTTCTGGTTATTCCGTAAACAATTTACATCACAATATGCATCATTTATTTTTACAACTTATATGATGTGTATCAATGCTAGACAACCCCAGAAGATACATGTTAATAGAGGTAGTGGTAGTGTTTGGACTTCAGATATGTTACCATACAAGATGCCAAATAAAACTGCTTTGGATAATGCTCAACAACAACAAAACGGTAAACCTGCCCCTATATTCGTTAATGCTGAACAAGTTCCATTTAGATTGACTCCAAATATTCAGAAATTAATTGGTGAAACTGGTTTAGAAGGTATTTTGTCAGTTTATATGTTGTGTATTGCTCGAGCATTACTTGAACCTGAATCAGATTTGGAACAATACTTGACTTTGTTTGTTAGAGATGAAATTGTTTCATGGTTACAACAACATGACAAGAATGTGTTGAATAGTCCTGATAAACAATTCCGTGATATGGTTAGATTGAATGTTGAAAGTATTATTAGAAGAGTTATGACTATGGGACATGTTTCCTCCAATAATGCGGTTGCTAATCAAAATGCATTAGAGCTAATTTCACAATCCGTGAACCCACGTAATTTGGCCGCTGCTGATACATTATGGATGGCATACTTTTAGATGACACATTCATACAAAATTCAACTATTTGTGGTTCAATTTTGTTTTTTATTTTTGTATATTAGTTTAAAAGAAGAATTAATGAAAGGTGTATAATTATTATAAATTGTAGTTGAATAAAAATTCAATATTATATCATATATTTTATGTGCATCTAAAGAGAATAGTATTTATCTTGTTTATATCTAAATTCTTCGATTGATTCAGGAGTTGGATTCATTTGTTTATTTCTTTTGATTACTCTTCTATCAACATGATTAGCAATATATTCCAAAGCTTTTTCACAAATAAACAATAAAATAAAAACACAAATAGTTGCAAGAATAGCAAATATTAAACTTGTAATTTCAAAAAAATTAATATATTTATCAACTCGAGTTTTTAAAATAATTTTTCCACGATCTTTTTCAATTTCAAACATTTCACCAGCTTTTAAACATTGAACTACAGCAATTATATTCAATATCGTACCAATAAACTCCAAAATAAATGATACAAATAAACATTGTAATGAAAGAATAGTTGGAATAGTTCCTGAACATAATGGTAAAACCAGAGCATTAATCACAAACTAATAAATAAATAAATAAATAATTGTTAGTTAATCAATAATTAAAAATTGATAATCATTCGATTAGATTTTTATAAAGACATACCATAATCAAAGTATAAATAGTTGAAATAATACAAATTGCAGGTCTATTTTCAATATCATCTAAAGGAACACAAATATAAATCAACATATATTGTATCAATAAAAATGTTAAATAAATCCTGAAGAAATTTTTAAAAACATCTAAATTATAAATACTTTCAATATTGTTAATAATTATATTATTTCCAACATTAATTCTTTGTACCTCTGGTAGAGGAGGATCAAATAAGACGTTATGGACCATTTGATATAAATAATAAAAATACTACTAATGTTGATATTGATATTGATATTGATCTTCTTGTTTTTGGAGTTGATTGGATAGATATATTCATTAATGGATTTGAAACTAAGAGTTGATATTGGAAGATATTGATCAAGTATAAAGAAAAAGATAATGTAAAAACAAAAAAGAGAAATGAATAGTTGCAAAAAAAAAAATTAAGCAGCTGAATTTTTATCAAATTCTCAATAGGGTGATCCTCGGAACTGTTTATCCACGCCAATGGCATATCAAAATAACCCCAATTCATAACCAAAAAAATAAGAAAAAAAAAACAAATATTATCGGGAAAGTCCAATAAACAGTTCGTCATCAAGAAATAAATAAATGTATAAATTGTATACATTCAAGATAAAATGTTCAATCTATATTGTGTGGATTATTTAGGAATAGGAGGAATATAAGGATCATTAGGGCGATTAATAACCAATCTTTGATATAAATCTCTTTCTAATTTTGGAAATGTTTTTTCATTTAGTTCAACTCCTTCACTAATCCAACAACCCCAACTTCCCATCATATTAGCCATTAACATATCAGTAAATAATCTATCACCAATAACTAATATCTCGTTATCATTAATATCAAATTGTTGAAAATAGCTTTTTATTTCTGAAAAACAACCTGGTTTTTTAATTGAATGACGTAATACTGTGACTCCTGTTTTAGATTCTAATGTTTCTGCTTGAGAATGATTTATATCATCATCAGTACCAGCAGAATTACTAACAATTAATAAATGTTCCTTGGGATATGTTTCTTTTAGTATCTTCCATGTTTCCTATTCAAATGGGGAGGAGATTGTTAGTAAAACAACAAGCTGGTTAATAATCCCAAGGTATCTCTAATTTGATACATACTTCATAAGCTGGCCAAACTTTATCATCATGATCTTTGGCAAAACAATTATCTTTATCTAATACAACACCTTTAATCTGAACATGGGGTTGATTCGGTATTTTGAAAGGAATTGATAATTGATCAAAGGATTTGACAGTTAAATGAGGTAAACATAAACCAGGATTATATAATAATCTGGAAACGTTTAATGTTGCACTAAGATTAAAACCAAGCATTAATGTAAAATATGATGTTTAAATGTAATAAACAAAACCACGTTTCTTGTTGTTGTTGTTGTTGCTGCTGCTGTCTCTACCTCGATCAAAGCCTCAACAATATCGACCACCAACAAGACGTGTAAGAAAGTTAAAGAAAAAGAAAAAAATAATTCTTTTACTTCTACCGCCGACACGGCACGTTGATTCTGAAGCCAAACCAAACCAAACCCGCGGAGAAATAACGAGAATGAGAACGAAAAAAAAAAAAAAAAATAGATAGAGAAATGAAAAATTTTTCCTTTTTTTTTGGCTATTGTACTCCAAGTATTAGTCAGAATATAAGATCCTTACACTTTATTTGAAAATGTCAGATTCTACAGAACAGAAGAAACCTAACAACCCAAGACGTTCAAGAGTCAGTAGGGGAGGTAAATCACAACAAACAACCAATAATCGTAAAGGATATCGGAAGAGAAATGATTCCAATCAAGATGGAGAACAAGATGAAGATATTCCTGAAGGAGAGCAATGTTTGATTTGTGCTGACAAGATGGATATTGCTGCATTGACACCATGTAATCATACTACTTGTCATAAATGTACTTTTAGACAACGTAGTTTATATGAGAAAACTACATGTCTTATATGTCGTAGTGAAAATGACAAGATTATAATTACAGAACAAATTGATAAGAATTTTGGTGATATTACTGAACAAGATATTGTTTCTACAAATGACAAATATAACATCAAATTCACATCTAAGTTTGTTGAACATGAAACATTGAAATTATTAGATAGCATTTGTTGTATATGTCATGAAACTTTTTCAGATTTTAAACAATTGACAGATCATGCAAAAGAAGTGCATAGTAAATATTATTGTTTAATTTGTTCCAAATTTAAAAAAGCATTCAAGTTAGAATTGCCTTTGTTGACTTATAAACAATTACAAAGACATCAAAGTGAAGGTGATGGAGAAGAATCCGGGTTTAAAGGTCATCCAGCATGTAAATATTGTCAAGGAAAAAGATTTTATTCTGAAGATGAATTAAATGTTCATATTCGTGATAGACATGAACGTTGTCATATTTGTGATCAACAGAATCCAAAAACAGCTGATTATTATAGAAACTATGACAATTTGTATAATCATTTTACCAAACTGCATTATGTTTGTACTGTTCCAAGTTGTGTTGAAAAAAGGTTTGTTGTTTTTAGAGATGATTTGGATTTAACTGCACATATGTTAAAAGAACATGGGGGTATAACAGGAAGTAACAATAGAGTAGTTATTGGTTCTAATTCCCAACATTTCTCACAATTATCTACATTTGATTCTCGTAGATCAGCCAATAATGGTAGATGGATGGGTGAAGATGATGAAGTTTTGCAACAATCACCGGAAGTTAAAAAAAGAAGATTTGAAGAGAGAGCCAAACATTATCTAAATTATAATAATGATAAATTTAATGAATTCAAATCATTAAATAATAATTTCAAAAATAAAAGCATTAATGCTAATGAATTGTTGAATTTTTATAAACAAAATTTATTTATTCATCAAACTCAAGAAGAATTAAATATTTTAATGAAAGAGTTTCAAGAATTTTTCCCAGCAAATTCTGATTTGTATCAAGATTTAGCCAGTATAATTAAGGAAAATGTTGTTGAGAATTTCCCAACTTTAGGTGCAGTTGACAATTTTCCAGTATTGGGAGGAAATAGGAGTGGATCTTCAACACCGATTGGTCAAGGTTGGGCAAGTGGAGGAAACAGCCGTAATAATTCATCATCAAATGTTGATAAATTCCCACCACTTAAAGCAAAAGCCAAGAAGAAGATTGTTTTAGTAAGTTCTTCTACCCTGCAGTAAGAACAATTGTTCGACCAGTACCAACAGCTGTCAAAAGACCACTTTCTACATTCACCACGGCACCAGTTACAGTTAAAACAGCAGTGAAACAGAATTTCCCAACCTTAGCTAAAAAGTCACCATCTACAATTACACCACCTATTGCCACATCGACACCATCTTCATCTGTTAGTAGTCTTCCAATGATGTCAGGACCTAGTTATGGAAGTGTAAATAGTGGATCTGGTAGTTCTTCATTAGCTTCATCAAGAAACAATTCTTCAACCAAATTGCATGACGATAGTCAATTTCCACAACTTCAAAAGAAGGCCACAAAGAAGAAAGTTATTCCAAGGGTTAAACAGTATAATATTCCCGATCCAAAAGCTTGGGGAAAATAATTGCAACTACTTCAGGGTTTTTTTAATTAATTTTATTATTATTATTTTTTTTTTTTTTTTTTTAATGTTTTAATTTTTTTGGTTTTGTACCTGAAGCAGTACAAATTCTAGTTCATTACATTAGATCTTGTGTGTATAGGGTAACGTAAAATTAAAAATACAGGTCAAATTTACATAAATTAAGATGCAAAAATGAATTTATAGCATGATTTTCATTTCCTAATTTGCGCTGTTGAATAGTCTAAATTGAAATTGCTGCACCATATTTATTTGAAGTGACTGTGCGTGTGTGTGTGTGTAAGCCGAGTTGGCATGTTTTGCGTAGGTTAGTTTCCGGGGAAATACAACCGTGTAATCTGAGGTTTTTTTTTTCTTCTTCTTCTTTTTCTTCTCCCCCGGTTAATATGAGTGACGAGTGCCAAAGGGTTAGGCTTGGCTTACATGAGGTAAATTGAATTTTTAATTCTGAATATCCTTCCATTGCCTCGTGTTGGTTTATTCTGATTATATTAATGAACCCAAGGACGTAAAACGATATTAATGTATGCTTTTGGGTCAAATTCACATTCACACATACAGTAAGTTGTGTCTATTTCGTATTAATTCACAAGCACTAAATAAACAGATAAACCTGGTTAGTCAATATTTTGTAATTGTCACATTTTATTTGTTTTTATTTGTACATATCTTTAGTTCCGATGCGTTAATTTTTTTTTCTTTTATTTTATTTAGTTTCATAGTTGAATAATTCCACCGGAAATGCATGGAATGGTTTTTCTTACCAAAGAGGAATGGTTATGGACCACTCGATACATAAATATTGTTTGGTTTGATTTTAATTTTGACTTTGACTTTAACTTCCGGGGATGAGCAAATTGTATGAATAATAACAATAGAAGGAACAGGCAATTTTAAAGCATGAAAAAAAAAAAAAAAAAAAATCAGAGCTCAGATGATTAATTTGATGGATATTTGCAGTACAATGAATCATTAATGGAATGGTTATGCAAGTTGAACCGGAATATGAACATTCTCATTCAATTACGGATCGAGAATTCCACAAAATTTCCATGGATTTCGGCTCAACTTGACATACAAGACCGAACCAGAATAAATTTGCTTAGAAGATTTTTTGTTTTTTTTATTTTGTGAACTTTGAATAATTTTTACCCAACTTTAAATTCAATTTGAATTTCAAATTATTGTTAATTAATAATAAACAAATAGCATTTATTTGATTGGCAATAGATAGGGGAATAGAGATCGTTGACATGTAGCTGAAAAACGCCAGATGAGCCGTTGATTTGCTTTTCTTTCTGTTTCTACGGAATAATTTGTATGCATTTAATAATTGTTAGATATGGAACATATGGCAAGTTAGAAAATTACAAAAAAGAACAAGAAACGGCTAAACCGGCTCGAAATTGAGAGTTATTGATGTAAACTATGTGATAGATTTTGCATGAACCCGAACATCAGTATATTGCAAAAAAAAAAAAACGCAACAATAAGTCGTGCATCTCTAGCAATTTAAGAAAGAAAAGAAAAAAAATGTTTCGAGGGAAAACACTTCATTAGTTTTGTGTAATTAAGAGGTCATACATTAGTAATTCTCTAAGTGTTTTTTTTTTTTTTTTGTTTTATAGTTTTACAACCAAAATCTTTCATTCATATATAAGCTATACACATTTCCCGCTTTCTGTTGTGTGAGTTGTGTAATCTTACAACCACTTTATCAATTCTTTTTTCTATATATATATTGCTTAATCATTTCAATTCAATAACCAACCTCAACCCCAACCATCCTCTCTAAGTGTATTTAATTGCAATTCATCAATCTAATTATTCCTTATCCAAACAAAAAAAACCCATTAATTATTCATATTTTATTTAAACACATACATTTTTTATTTTGCACAATGAGTATCATTCCAATTACTAAATTCATCAACAAATTAAAAAAATTCTACAATTTATACTACTACAACAGTCCATTGCCTGTTTTATCCAAAGGAGAAGCCATAATCTTTCAAACTATCAATTTCATAATTTTATCCATTGGCATCTACTACACTATATTCTTTGTTCCTATGGTCATTGCTCAATCTACAGAAAAAATCATCTACTATTTGACGGGTCACCACATTAGTCTTTTCGGATTATTAACTTCCAGTTTGAAATTAGTACAAGTTAGCAACCATTCCCTTGTCAACAACATAACACTAGATAATGCTTCACGTTTAAATCAATTCCAATAATGGTCATGATGATTTTCCTTTCTTCCCACTTGTCGCCCCGGTTTTCTACTTCTTCTATCAGCTACTCGCCATTTCTGGCTATTACGTTACTTCATTACTGCGTTATTTTTTTTTTCTCCCCCCCCTTTTTTTCTTGCTCCGTCCTTTGCTCCTACAATTTAATTTAATGATATGATACTCCTATTTCTATGTATTAATGACTATATACCACTAATACTAATTCAACTTGCTTAAATAATATGATTCTTTAATTTTAATAAAATATACATGCATATCTAATGTTTGGATTTGCTCAATTTTATTTTAGACCAGAATGACTTCCGAGGGAAACCAAATCTGGTTCGGTTTGCTCTTTCTTTGGATTTTGTAGTACAGTGTACATAGTGTAAACTTTTTATTTCCGTCCCCGTGAATTACTAATTTGTGTAATGCACAAAAAGTACGTGGGTATCATAAAAAAAATCAAAGTTTGTACCAAGATCTCGTTACATGTTACCGTTGCATTACTCATAAATATCTTCCTCCATGCAAGAGAGAGAGAAAGAGAAAAAAAAAAAATACAAAGCCTAATTGGTTGGTTGTTTGGTTACAATTTCTTAAAAGGTTTTATATAACGTCATTTACAAATTCAAGTTAGCTTTTCCAAGGATTATAACTGTATACCCTTAGAGGCTTAAATTATAATCACACCCTTCCCCCTTTTTGATGAAGGTTGCAAGTCAATTTTTTTTTTTTTTTTGAAGTTTAATTATCGAAAGATTTTGTTCTTTTTATTTTAGAGCACAACTCATCTCTTCTTTTCTCTACTGTCAATATTTTTATGTCGTGTGAAATGCCAATAGTACCCGTTATATTTCCGGCACTTAAAGAAAAGCCGTTCTTATGTAGAATACTTAATTGGGTAATTACTTGATTTCCTTGAGTCATATGTTTAAAATAAGTGCGCGTTCAGTAAGAGATCAGAGATTCGCCAGATACAACAAAAAAAAAAAATATAGGGCAACAGTTTTTTGGTTGTTCAATAATAACATTTGCCACATCAATTTAGACCATACAACCTTCTATGAGACAAAGAACAACAATATTCAATCCATTTTCTAGTCATGATGGAATTGTTCAGAATGCAAACAAAACTAATTTTCAATTATCTAGTGTCAGTGGATTTCCATTTGTTGTGGAAAACAAATTTACCACTTCTCCAAACACAGCATACCCAGCAATAAAACAATTTAGAATTCAAAATAAATTTGATACTTCTCCTAGCAAAGATCCTATTTTTCAATTTGATTATTCTCCAGGATTGAATATTTATGCAATTCCTGAACCAAATGTCGATGAACATGATTTTTGGCAACAGGTGGGGAATCTAACAACAGAATTATTAAATATTACCATTCCTTCAGGAACATGGATCAAGAATTTAAATTCATTCTATTATTATGATTTGGAACCAATTAGTTTGCATAGCTTCAATTTGCATGAAAATTCAGATTATGATTATACTTTCACTAATGAGAAGGTAACAATTCGTGAATTATTAACAGAGGTTGATAATTTAAACTTTAATAGTGATCCAAATATATTTAAAGAAGTTGGATTATTCTTAGTTGATGATAAAATCTCTAGTCCTGATGATTTGAATCTTGTTGGTCTTAGGGTTGTTTTGGATGACGCCGATGAAGATCAAAATATTCATAAGACAATGTTTCATATAAAACCAAGACATAGATATTCTGGAGAAGCAAATTCTAAAATTATCCCACAGGGGTTACATCCCATACTAAATACTAAAATTGATGCCTCAATTCCTGATGAGTTTGATATTCAAGAGTGTAAATTATATTATTATTTGAATGTAAATAAATCATTAATTTTTGATGAGTTTCAAAATGTACCTTTCGGATCTCAATTAGTTATTAATAATGGTAATAAAAATTTGGAATTACCAGAATATAAAATCAATGAATGGGGTAATGAAGTGTTATTAGAATTTGACAATATTACCAATGAAGTTAATTTAACATTACATTCAAGATATCAATTACCTGAAAATGCCAATGAAGAAATAGACACTACAATTATTAATGCTTCACCAGAAGTTTTTATTGGGTGTAATGTCAAAGAAGATCATTTATTAAATAAATCACCATTCGATTCTAAAAGTACAATTGGTGGTAATTATGAAATTTATTTTACAGAAGATACAGTGTTTTATCATTTGCTGGATCAAAGAGATAACGCATTAACAATTGAGATTCCACATGGTACTACTACATTTGATAGAATAAATAGTATTACAGTGCTTGGTTTATTGATTGGTATATTGTTTATTGTGTACTCGATTATCACCAAAATTTTCACTCCAAAAGTTAAAAAAGATTAAAATTAATAGACATATTATCCAAATAAATTCCAATCTTCAACAGTAAAACTTTGTCCAATCTCTTTGAATAATTTATAACTTTCTTGAATGAATTTATCAGTTTCGGAATTACCACTAAAATTAATATCAACGTGTTCTTCTTTCAAAGGAATAATATATTGTAACATTACATCAGTGTCAACTTTATCTAACCTTATCAAACACAACAAGGTTATTATTTGTTTTGGTGAATCAGGTTCAATTCTTTTATATTCGGGTTTAAAATTAACAAAACTGAAAAATCTAACAATTCCATCACGTTCAATTTGTTCTAATGGTTGATTTTTTACATGATCAGGTACGATATCTTGTAAATGTAAATGTATAGCTTCTTGATATTCAATAGGATCAACTTTTTCTAATAAATCTATAATTAAAGATTGATCTAATTTACCTGATGTATGAGTTGAAGTCTCATTAATAAATACTTCTTGTGTATCCGGAACGTCTCTTATATGAGATACATCAATAAATGAAGCTGGAAGTTGCTTAATAGTAATTGCCCCTCCATAAAGTCCTGTTGTCATTTTATAATGAAAAGTAGTGATAGTGAATTAATGAAATTAGATGTATAAAATACTGTACTGTAAATAATCAAATTCAAGTAATTGTACTTTAGTGTATCTGTTATTCTATTATTTTATTTTTATTTTTTTTTTACTTTTCGTTGATTGTTCCTTGTCCACGACCTTTTCTAGGAGGAAGAGAAAAATTTCAGGTACGTCCAAAAGAAAGAGAGAAAAAAAAAAAGAATAAAACAAACAGATCTGAGAAAAAAAAAAAAAACATCAATCTTCGAAATCAACGTCATCAACACAATTTTCATCATCAATAGTTATTTTATATTTATCAACTATCCAGAATGACTAAATTTAAATCTAATTCCCGTGTAGGGTTTCGAAAATATATTCCTATAATTTTGACATTAACTATCCTTGGGTTGATTATTACATTTTTTAGTTTTCCCTCACTTAGTGGTGCAAAGGATATTCAAGAAGTTATATCAAATTTACCAAATGATAAAATGCTTGGATTATCCAACTTATTAAGTACAGAAAACAGTAAGAATCAAGGTGAACTATTAGCCAAGATTGAAAAATTACAATCTAAATTTTTTGAAGAACAAAATGAAAGATTAAATAAAATTGAAAATCAAAACAAAATGTTATTGGAAGAAATTAGATTATTGAAAACACCACCAGTAACTGCTTCAATCAGAGATAAATTAACATTTTTATATCCATATGATGCTGAAGCTAGATTCCCAGCTTATATTTGGCAAACTTGGAAACATGGTTTAAATGATGAAAGATTTGATGAAAGATATAAAGAAGGTGAAAGTCAATGGGCTTATAGAAATCCAGGATTTGTTCATGAATTATTTAATGATGATACTGCTCATGCTATGGTTAGACATTTATTTAAACAAGTTCCAGAAGTTATTCAAGCATTTGAAAGATTACCTGAAGTTGTTCTTAAAATGGATTTCTTTAGATATTTAATTTTATTTGCTAAAGGTGGTGTTTATGCTGATATTGATACTTATCCAATCCAACCTATTCCAAATTGGATTCCAGAAAATGTTAGTCCGTTGGATATTGGTTTAATTGTTAGTATTGAAAGTGATTCAAACTCACCAAATTGGAGACAAGACTCTGTTAGAAGATTACAATTTGCTCAATTTGTCATTCAATCTAAACCAGGTCATCCAATTTTAAGAGAAATCATTGCTCAAATTATTGAATATACCAGAAGTATGGATGCTTTAGAATTAGCTGGTAATACTAATGACAAATCACTTAGTATTATGAAATGGACTGGTAGTGCGAGATTTACTGATGTTATTTTCCAATATTGGAATGATTATTTATTGAGTGGTATTTTTGAACATATTAATTGGCAACAATTACATAATTTAAATATACCTAAATTAATGGGTGATGTTTTGGTCTTGCCACAAAACTCTTTTGCTGCTAAAAATGAAAAGGATCAATTGGCATTTGCTAAACATTATGGTGATAAAATTTATAAACAAGTTTAATCAAAAGATCAAAAGGTGTAGCTTATACAGAATAATACAAGATAAGAAATATAAAAAAAAAGCAGAATAAATTGAAATGACTCATTACGAGGATGAATGTGTGTAATGAAATGTAGAGTAACAGAATAAGATTGACAATTATGGAGCACGGTAACATTACTAGTCAAAATAATGTTACTGTGAACTATATTTTGAATTTAGATGATTCAAATGTATTTGAATTATGCATCAAATAATTCGTACAATTACAACAGTACAGTACAACTACTGTTATATCATGTAAGTAATTATGTAACCCAAAATGTACACATTCAAAAACCACTATTCGTGTACCTCCCCTTTTTCTTTTTTTTTTTTTTGTAGTACATATTCATGTCCTTCGAATGAACCGACATGATTTGAAACTAGGTCTACCAATAAAAGATCGATAATTTTAGTTTATTTTTTTTGCTTTCGCTTTTAATATTTATAATGTTTTAAAGATTTTTGTTAGATATTAGAATGTAAATACATAAAATCGCTACAACAAATGTATTCAAGAGATTATCGATAGTTCGGTTGAAAGTAATTATGTAATGTACCAAAAAGAAAATCTCCACGTATAAATAAAAAAAAACAAGGACAGAGAGAAAAAAAAAAAAAAAAGAAAAGAAAAATATTATCTCTCTCGTACTAAAATTTATAGCCGGGTGGGAGAGACCAACGGAATGTTTTCGTTTCTTTGCTTTTCTATCAAAAGCGGTTTTGCAGCTAAATAAGATTGTACAAATTACATTCTCATGCAACACAGTTTCAAATTAAACCCCATTCCCAAATGGTCAGACCTATACAGTATGTGGGTTTTTTTTTTTTTTTTTTTTTACTTGTATCTACAGTATATTAATTATTATTCTTTTCATTTATCGTTTATAAACCATCGAGTTGCCCCTTTTTATATATCAAAACTTCCTACGTTTTGACATTTTTCTTTTTATTTATTTATTTATTATTATTATCCCTTGTCTTTATACTATTTTTAAAATCCATGGTGTGTCAATATGTTGGAATCTGATAAATCGTTAAATCCACCTATTCCACCTAAGGAAAAACCCAAACCTCGTCATCCATACCTAAGAAGAAAAACAATTCAAAAACCACTTGATTATTTAGTTAGATTAAGTGTAAATTTATCTGATATTAAACTTCCATATTTAGATGATTCTATTTCAACTCGTGAATCATACAATAAAAATACATCACGTAACGTCACTGACGAACCAAAATTTGATGTTTCCTCGAGTCATTATCCTGATGATGATAGTAATTACAATGATGATGATTATGATAAAGTATCTGAGAATGAAAGTATATCAGCATCAACACTAGCCATGTCAACTCATGAATATGCTAATAGAAGTAATAGTAGTCAAAATTTTAAAAATAGAAAGGAATATTATTATGAAGCAGATGCTGGTGATGGTACTCGTTCAACTGATCAATATGTTACTGGATTTAGATTAGCATTAACACTTTTCAGTTGTATTGTTTCTTTATTTTTAGTTGTTTTGGATCAAACTATTGTTACAACCATAATAAGTGATGTTGGTAATTTGTTTAATGCATTTGATAAAATAGGTTGGTTAACTTCAGGTTATTTATTACCAATGGCATGTTTATCATTATTAAATAGTAAAATTGCAGTTGCTTTTGGAAGAAAAAATTGTTTATTAGCAGGAATTATAATTTTTCAAATTGGTTCATTAGTCTCTGCAATTGCAAAAAATATGCCCATGTTAATTGGTGGTCGAGTTATTCAAGGTGTTGGAGGTGGAACCATTCAATCAATTATTTCAATTATTTTAACTGAATCAGTACCTATTTCAAAAAGATCTTTATCTTATGCCTTATTGGGAATAACATATTCCTGTAGTTTTTTAGGTCCGATTGTTGGGGCAGCAATATTAACAAATTTAAGTTGGAGATGGTGTTTTTGGATAAATTTACCTATTGGTGGAGCTGCATTTTGTGTTCTTTTACTTGGATTTAATCCTCCAAAAGTTAAAGGAAATTTTAAACAAAGATTAAAAAAAATTGATTATTTGGGAACATTTTTATTAACTATTGGTTTGGTTTTAATCTTATTAGCCCTTTCATTTGGTGGGGTTGAATTTGCTTGGAATTCCGGTTATATTATTCAAAATTTTATTATTGGGGGATTTCTGCTTATTGCTTTTATAATTTGGACTTTTAAATATTCTCCAAATCCAATGATTTTACCGGTTTTTATTAAAAAATTCACTATTCTAAGTGCTTGCATTTCTTCATTTACCAATTTTGCTGTATTTATAGCATTGATTACTTATGTGGCCACTTATTTCCAAGTTGTATTTAATAAATCCGCGTTTAAATCATCTATTGCTATATTACCAATGATTGTATCTGTGGTGATTGCTTCTATGATGAATGGTCCATTTCTTCGTCGTACCAGAAACGTTAAAGCATCAATGTTATTATCAGGTATTTTAGCCCCCATTGGTTCTGCTTTGTTATTACTATTAAGTAGAAAATCAAGTACCAGTGCACAAATTGGTTTACAAATTCCAATAGGTGTTTCTATTGGTTTACAATTTCAAGCTTCTTTATTATCATCCCAGTTGGAAGTTCCAAGAGAAATTGTAGGTTCTTTGATTATGATTACTGTGTTTTTATCATTCTTAAAATCTTTGGGTGGTACATTATCCGTTAGTTTTGCTCAATTGATTTACAATACTTCAGTTAAACTTAAATTTGATTCATTTGTTAAAAATCTTGATAAAACATCCATTCAATACAAAACATTACTGCAATTTCTGGGTAAAGAAATTGAATCTACACCAGATATATTATGGACAGATATTCCCGATGAAAATATTAGAAACTTAGTATTAGATCAAGTTATCATGTATGCATTGAGAAATGTCTTTTATATGGCATTAGGATTTGCATGTATCTGTACATTTGCATCATTATGGACCACAAACAAGAAGGTACCAAAGGATAAAGAGATTGCCCTTAGTGAGTCAGAGAAAGGTGCTGCATTAAATAGAAACACTTCTATGTTGAAGAGAACTACATCAGTGCTTTCAAAATATTCTGCTTCAACAATGATGTCTACTTCAACCATGCATGGAAGTATGAGTTGTCTTAATGTCACTAATCGTAGTCCAACAACTTCTGAAATTATAAGTACTTATGCATCTGTTGATGATATTGAAAGTATTATTCCAAAACCAAGTTCAGTCCTAACGGTACATCGAAATATTCCCTTGCCAGAATACATTGAACCCAGTCAAACTCCTCAATTACCTCCGAAGGATAAATTTTCAACGTATACCCAATTTAGACCAAAAACTGGTTTCAAATCAAATAACATTACTAATTCGCCGAGGTATAATGCTGCCTTTATTTCCCCGTTACCTAAACGTCAATAGACCTGTGTATATTTAATTTCATATAATTGTGTATTGTAATTAATGGAAAAAAAAAAAGAAAAAAACAATGTAAATAATTATCCGTTAATAGAAAGTACGTTGAAAATTTCTCCGCGATCTCAGATCAAGAATATCAACCCCCACTATACTCCTCCTTGGTGCCACGGTTGTTGCTCCACATAATTACAATATATAAATTAACAAGAGAATTCAACTACAGACAAAAAAAAATTTTTCATGTTTGACTTACCTTATTAATTACTCAATAACAAATCTGCAACATTCATCAAAATCATGGCAGAAACATCATTAAAGGATTCATTTGTATTTAAATCCATCAGAGTTGGAGACAATACTCTTTCAAATAGAGTTGTTTATTGTCCAACCACTAGATTTAGAGCTGCTTCTAGTCCAGATGAACCAAATACAAGACACGTTCCTCTGGATCTTATGGTTCAATATTATTCTGATCGTGCTCAATATCCAGGTACTTTATTAGTTAGTGAAGCAACATTAATTTCTGATCGTGCTGGTGGATATGACGGATGTCCTAAAATTTCAACTAAACAGGAAACCAAAGCATGGAAAAAAGTTACTGATGCAGTTCATGCAAAGGGATCATTTATATCTTGTCAATTTTGGTTTTTAGGAAGAGTTGGATTTCCTGGAATTTTAAAACTGAGAGGTTTAGATTATATTGCACCATCAGTTATTTATGATGATGACATGCATAAGAAACAAGCGGAAAAAGTTAAATTACCATTACGTGAAGTTACTGAACAAGAAATTCATGATATTATTTATAATGATTATACTATAGCTGCTAAGAATGCTATTGCTGCTGGATTTGATTATATTGAATTACATGGAGCTCATGGTTATTTTATTGATCAATTTTTACATGAATGTTCTAATAAACGAACAGATAAATATGGTGGATCCATTGAAAATAGATGTCGATTTGTATTAGAATTGATTGATCATTTAAGTAATGTTGTTGGTGCTAATCGTTTAGCACTTAGATTATCACCATGGGCTGAAGTTCAAGGTATTGTTGAAAATGAAAGTCCTATTCCAACATTTGCTTATTTAATTAAACAATTACAAAAACGTGCTGATCAAGGAAAACAATTGGCATATTTATCTGTGGTTGAACCAAGAGTTCAAGGTACTGTTACCGTTTCATTGAATTCTATGAAAGGTGATAATAAATTTGTTGAAAAATTATGGGAAGGTATTTTATTAAGAGCAGGAAATTATACTTATGATGCTCCTAAATTTAAAAGTATTATTGAAGATACTTCTAATGGTAGAACATTAGTTGGATTTAGTAGATATTTTATATCAAATCCTGATTTGGTTCTGAAACTTAAAAATGATCCAAATGGTTTAGTTAAATATGATAGAAAATTATTTTATGAAACATTTAATTGGGGATATAATACATATGGACAAGATGAACCAGTTGATGAAGAAGTTGAAAGGAAAAGATTCCCAAAACTTATTCCATTAGATGAAGCTAAATTATAAATAGAAATATATATATATACAGTATATAGAGAAAGAGAAAGAGAAAGAGACCAAGATAAATATATATAAATTATTGTTGTTAAAAATATAATCACTGTGTTATCTCTATTATCAACCGACTCGTCGTCCCCCCGCCCCGCCCCCAGATTCTTTCATGCTAGGGAGATAAAATGATAAGACAACGAGCAAGTAAAATTATAATAATAGTGACAATTTATCCATGAAGGATAAACTGTAACTCCGATAAGGGTGGGAGCTAACAAACTTAAAAGGAGGGACAATAACTCCATAAGACAAAGCCATAAAATGGAGTTTAAAACATGTGGGTTACGAATACAAATTGTGTGAAGTTAGAAACAATATACAGTACAGAACACAGTTGAAAAAAAAAAAAAAAACGTGATTTACCCAATCCCACTCCAGGACTAAGCACCCCGACTCGGAGTTTTGATCTTGGTACCAAAATTTCACTAAACTGCGCCGGCCAAACACCGCGATGTGTAACCCCTCACTCGTTGTGCCACATACTATAAAATTTTTCTATGTGCCGGAGTTTGGGTTATTTTGGGTAGGATTTATAATATTTGTTGCGAAAACGGTCGTGTCCAGCAACAAACCAATTTTTTAGAGAATTCGATGGAAAGGAATTAAAAAAAAAAAAATATGAGCTGATGGACTTAAGCATCAGGGAATGTACACAGTACAGTATTCGTGTATTTTGCCTTAGCAATACACAACAAAAGAAAGAAAAATATCTTACTAAACTACACGAAAAAGACATGTAAAAATAATTTTTTCTCATGTACCCTCAGCAGGTGCATAAATTTCTTGTGTGGGGCAAAACGGCTGTTAATATTAATACAGTAGAATTTCATTTTAATCTGTATATAATGAGAATAATCTCTCCACTCTGCTCTTCTTTTCCGTAACTCCTTTCTTACATATTTATACTTCAACAATCAAACGATAATCCCAATCCTACTTTTCAAATATAAATATGTCTTCAGTTTCATCACAATCATCTGAAAAAATAGCACCAAGTATTGATCATCACAATATGCCAATTCAAGCTGTATCATACGCTGGCGAGGGTGACGAGTTTGTTATCCTTGATGGAAAGAAATATTATCGTCATGAATTAATGAAAGCCTTTGCAGGTACTTTAAATCCTGGACTTGCCCCATATCCAAAACATGAATTTGGGAATGCTTCAGCTGTGGGCTTAGCAAGTTTTGCTCTTTCTACATTTGTTCTTGGTTTATATTATGCTGGTGCAAAAGGTATCAGTACACCTAATGTTGTTGTTGGTCTTTGTATCTTTTATGGTGGATTAGTTGAATTCCTTGCTGGTGTTTGGGAATTCTTTTGTGGTAATACATTTGCATTCACAGTGTTCTGTAGTTTTGGTGCATTTTGGATTACTTTAGGAACCATGAATGTTGAATCTTTTGGAATGCTTTCTTCTTATGATGATGCTATTATGCAAAGTAATGCTGTTGGTTTGTTTTTGTGTGGATGGGGTATTTTTGCATTCTTGATGTTGATTTTAACTTTTAAGGCTACTATTGCATTCGTCGCCTTGTTTGTTACTTTGGATGCTGCATTCTGGGTTTTAGCAGCTGGTAATATGCTTCAAAACACTTCTTGTGTTAAAGCTGGTGGTGTTTTATGTATCATTAGTGCTTGTTGTGGTTGGTATGCCATGATTGCTGGTATGGCCGATAAATTCAATTCTTATGTTACTTTCCATGGTCTTCCAATGCCAGTTTACGAAAAGAGAAAGTAATAATCCACCTCTTTATTTTTGAAAAATGTTTTTGTTTTTATCATCTCAATATTAATATTAATAATAATAGTAATGAATATATATATTTATGTCATATTAGAATCTAAATTGTATCTCTATAATATAGTTGTATATATCTTCCTTCTCTATGCCAATGGCTTACCAAGTCTAGCTCTTTCAGTTTCTTCGTCAAATGACTTGATTTCTCCATTACGTAACCATGTGTTGTACCCAAAGTTATCATGATTATAAAATGTAGGTCTTTCATATTGAGTCAATGGTATTCCATCCTTCAATCTCTCAATTAAATCAGGATTTGAAATAAAATATCTTGAAAATGCAAGTAATGTTCTTCCATTAGAAATATCTTGTTCAATTTTATCCAATTCATGAGCATAAGTACCCGCTCTAATAAAATTACCTTTCCAATGTTTGTAAGTAAAATCATTTGATCCAACTTGATTTTCTTTTTCAATATCCCAACTTGCTTGAACTCTTGGTTCAACTAAAGAAACATAAGCCAATTGATTACCTTCATTGGCTCTTTTTTGTAATTCTTTTAAAATATAGCTATGAATTTCTTCACCTTCAGTTTCAACATTTTGAAATTTAGCCCAAGGTGATAATCTTACTGCTAATTTATCAGCACCAACAATTGGAATTAATTTATCAATAACACGTAATAATAAACGAGCACGGTTTTCAATACTTCCACCATATTCATCACTTCTTTTATTGGATGCTACATTCAAAAATTGATCTAATAAATATCCATGAGCTGAATGAATTTCAATATAATCAAAGCCAGCTTCAAGTGAATTTCTTGCAGCATTTGGATATTCAACATCAACAATATGATCAATTTCTTCAATTGTTAAAGCACGTAATGGATTTCCCGATTGTTCAGCAATTGCTTCTGTTTCTTCATTCCAATAAACAGCAGATGGTCCAACATAAGGTAATCCATTTTGTTTCAAATGTTGGGCATTGGCAACACGACCCAAATACCATAACTGAATAGAACTAAAACTATTATTCTTATGAATAGCATCATTAATTTTCTTCCATCCTTCAACTTGTTCTTTGTTGAAAATACCCGGAACATGAGGATTCAATCCTCCTTTAGCAGATGCATAAGTAGCCTCAGTAATTATTAACGTTCCTGGATATTTGGATCTGTCATCATAATATTCTAATTGTAAATCAGTTGGAACATTTTCAGCTGTGGCACGATAACGAGTTGATGGAGCAAAAGCAATTCTTTGTGGTAATGTATTGGCCCCAACTTTAATTGGTTCAAATAATAAAGTGTTTCCCAAAGGAGGAATTGGAACTGTTTCTTTAGATATTGTCATTTTTGTTTTAATAGTTATTCAAAGTTTCTTCAAAGTTGTAAATTTCAATTGTGGTTTGTGGCTCACCTTTTTATATTTTTCAAATTGACAAGGAGAGTCAAAAAAAAAAAAAAAAAAAAAAATCACATTCTGAATTTGTCAGCAATTCCGAAATGACGTTTCAGGTAATATGAACACATAAACGGAGTTACATATATTTATTATCGGTATTGCAAAAGACGGGATTTGAGTATATGTTTGGTATATGCGGGTTTTCATTCCTAAATCATTGGAATAACTAGTAACCGTTTTGGATAGATTTGCAATTAAAGTTATATGGAAAGTATGGGGATTTCAACACAAAATCCGTCAGTAAGTATCTCGCATGTTCACTTCCGAAATCACGTGTGTATATATTTTACCAACTTATCTCCTTTAGTTAACAGATGGATATAAATTAAATCAAAAGACATATATACCTACAGATTGTATTCTCAAATTTTCCATACTCTTTTTTCATAAATAGGAACCTGGAGTGGTTTTACAACGAAATAAGAATTGAATTTATCAGAAGTACCAGCAAACATACCATACCAACCACAACAAGCACTGATTATACATAAAATGCCACCTCCTCTAAGACAACCTTTGCTTTCTGTAATAAAAGCTGCTGCTAAAACCCAAAAAGCAGCATCTAAAGTGACAAATAATCCAATAAATGGAATAGTTGCCTTTAAAGTCAATAAAACCATCAAAAATGTAAATACTCCCCATGCGATTAAAAATAATCCAATGGCATTTCCCAACATTTCTGGATTATCATCATATGCAGAAATTATTCCAAATGAAGGAACATTCATGGTACCTAAAGAAATCCAAAATGCACCATAACTACAAAATACCACATATGCAAAAGTATTACCATTAAAGAATTCCCAAACACCAGCTAAAAATTCAATTAATCCACCATAAAAAATAAATAATCCAATGCCTGCATTGATCTGATGGATATTTTTGGCACCTGCATAATATAAACCAAGGACAAATGTTGATAATGCAAAACTTGCCAAACCTATTGCTGAAGCGTTTCCAAATTCATGTTTTGGATATGGTGTAATACCCGGGTTTAAAGTACCCATAAATGCTCTCATTAATTCATGTCTATAATATTTATGATTTCCAAGAATGATAAATTCATCACCATCTCCTGTATAAGAAATAACTTGAATATTATCATCCAGATGTTGTTTGCTTTGTATTGATTGAGATGAATGTGTTGATGACATTGTTTAGTATCTTAAAATAAGTTTTAACTAGAATATATTTGAGGATTTTGAAATTATAGAAATATTGAAATATCAATTGCTATCAATAAGTTGTTTTAAGGAAATTCTATTTTGAAAAAAAAAAAAAAAAAATTTTGCAGCTAAAAACAAAAGAAACAATCAGATTTGGTGCTGTGAAATCTGCTTTCTTCTTTATAACATGAAGTAACTTTATAACAAAATGACAAGGTTGTTAATAAAATAGAAGAAAAGAAAAAGAATAAATATCCATTTGAAATTATAACGTTGGTAAATATATAGCACGTTACATTGGTATTTATGTGATTGTGAAATTTTTTTTTTTTTTTCTTCCTCCATGGTGTTGTAAAGCGAAATGTACTTAATACTTTCGTCAACGGTTCTCTCACTGTAATACAATCCAGTTGTATAAGCAAGCAGAAGGTTATTGGTGGATTACTTAATTTAAATGTAAGGGATTCGGTAATAAACGTCGGACAACGATTCGGAAACAAATGTAAACGTCGAGATCCAAGATACTCTCCTTAAATGTAAACTCTTAAAACAATCTATTCAGTGTTTCACACTTAACTTCGATACTCTATAAAAGTACTATATACAAGAAAATATTTTAGCATCGCATTTAAATGGTTTTGCTGGAATTGTCGTGCAAACTTGCCAATTCCCAACAAACAAACAACAACGGGATGCAATACAACAAAACGTAATTGCACTTCCCAGAAAATTCTAGATTAATCTCACAAATACCAAGAATACAACACCAACACCGTTATCCTTGGAATTTGTCATTGTCACAATATAAACGACAAATCACGTGAATTCGTCGTTTAACAATCTTACTTCGTGACACATGGACAGAGTTTTTCCGTACAGAATTACTATATGAATAGTTACACCGCCTTGGCACAAAGAAAACAAAATGAAAGATGACTTGGCGTTAGGATGAACTCGTTCTATAATTGGATGATATTTTAAAAATGTTACTATGATACAATCCGTATTGTTGACCGATTACGATTATCATCTCTCTCAACGCAAAATTACATGTATTATAGCGATCATGTTATTTAATTCATGATAAAATAAGCATATTCTCAAATAAGGTATCATGCGGCTCCTTTGCTTTAGGCTATGCATTTTTACAACGGTCATTTTGCTCTTTGAGAATGATACATATGTTACGGTTGATTATTTTACGATTATGTTACTGATACCATAGAATAAAATGAATTCTCTTTTTTTTTTTATTAACTTCTTATCTATATATATTTATTACGCATGGCTCATCGCAATTTCTAATGTTATTCTCATTCCATTGTATATGCGAGGGGGGAAATGATACGGCATTATTCGTGCGCGTCACAAAAAAAAAACTTATATTCACGGAGACACAATGAAGCAGAATCAAGATTGTGAACTTTGATAGCCCAATAATGAGATGAATAATGGGTAAATCGAAGCAAATTCAACTTCAATGTGTTTTACACTTATCCTTCCAATGATGGACACATTTCTCTGATAATCACCACCGTTTTACCTCACTAAAATTAGTAACGCATAAATGAGATTGGAATAGTAACAAAATCTTCTAACCAATTCATCTCACTTCTGTGTAGATTTAAAGATCAATATGTGACCTCGATTTCTATAGCACTATATATTTGTTGGGCTTAATATAGGGAAGAATATTGACAAGAAGAAAAGACAATTTACAAGATTCACTTCTCCACGACGCGTGTGCCACAGGAAACTATAGTTAACAATACTCATTAAAACAGAGTACAAGGCATTAGGGATGTAACAATATACCTTGGTGAAACCGTATCGTTAGAATGTCTTAGTTGACCTGTTAATTCTAGTGCCTAATATTAGTTGGTTGCGTGTCAACTTTAGTATTATGTAATCATCTTAAGTTGATCCTATCTCCCGCGGCATTAAAGGGTTGATAAATCCGGTTTTGTTTTGCGTAAATCCGCCCATAACTGAAAAAGTGGAGGGAATAAAAATGGCAAGAAGTATAATCATTAAACATAAGATGTACATGTTGTTTGAAAATACAATCGTTCAATATAATTCCACTCTTTAAGAAAACATTAGAATCACAGTGTAGTATACGTTCCTAGATGATGTTGCAAAATCTGTTGCACTTTAGCCCTGACGTAAAATCAAAGAAAGAATCTTGATAGTAAGGTACGAGTTTTTGAAAAACAATTGGGTTGTACCACCTGGACCTCAATTCAACTTCAAGGGATATTACCCAATTTATTAATTACTCCATATCCCCCTCCCCTCCATTTAATCTTAATGAGTATATATAATTATGGTTATCCCTCGGGAAGTTTTTTCTTTTTTTTTTTCCCCGTTTCCCCCTCAAGAATACAAGCGTTTTCGCTTATCTCATTATTGATTATTATTTTTTTTTTTCTTTTGTCTTCGCTTGTGGCTGGAAATATTCCTAGTTAATCCAACAATTCACAACTTTATTTGTCATCAATTTTTCAACCAATTTTCTCATGCTCAAAGTTAAAGCAACTTACTACTACTATTAATACCAATTATTTACCTTATTTCAGTCAAGATATATTATTTTCAATATCAATTGATACGAAATAAAAAAAAAAAAAATTAGAAAACACAGTTTTTGCATTTTTCTTAGTTTGCTTATTCCCAGTATTTCAATATTATCATGACAAACAGTTTAATTCTGTTCCCACCTAGATCTGGTGACGAAATTACTTCATTAGCTTCTATAGATACTCAACAGGACACCCAGCATAATCAAGTGTATCCAGTTCCACACACCGAGGCATCTCCGTCTCCATCACATCATCCTCAAAATGAGGCTCATTATTGCGACACCACACCGGAACCAAATTTGGGTCGTCTTGGTGAACTTGAAGGAGATTTATCATCTATTGAATCGCAACAAGCTGAGCCCCAAGGTTTATCACATGATGTATCAAATGCACACATTCAACAAAAGTCTTTATCAGCCGCTAAATCCAATGCAACTTCTGTCAATACAAATCGAGTATCATTGAAAAATAGACGAGGATTACTTGCTCAGATTGTTCTTATACCAGAATACCATGATGCTAGAGATTACCCGACAAAAATCAAATATATAATTGTGCTCATTATTGCATTTGCATCACTTACAGGTCCTTTTGGAACGGCAGTCATGTTACCAGCTATTGAAGACGTTGCAAAAGATCTAGACACTGATGTATCCACTGTGAATATATCTGTTGGTATTTATACATTAGCATTGGGTATTTTCCCAATGTGGTGGTCCTCCTTTAGCGAAAGGTTTGGAAGGAGAAGTGTTTACATGATTTCGTTCATCATGTTTGTCAGCTTTTCAATTGGTACGGCATTAAGTCCTAGTATTGCTGCATTAATTGTGCTTAGAATATTACAAGGTGGTTGTTCAGCTAGTGTTCAAGCTGTTGGTGCCGGTACCATTGCTGATTTGTTCATTCCACAAGAACGTGGAACTGCTATGGGATTATATTATTTGGGTCCACTTACGGGTCCACTTTTGGGTCCTATTCTAGGTGGTATTGTTGCCGAGGCATGGGGATGGAGAGCAACTCAATGGTTATTGATGATTACTGCTTCATGTAGTCTTATTTCAATTACATTCTTTTTACCAGAGACTTTGAGAACAGTTGATAATTTCCAATTGGTCAAGGACATGTTGGACAAGGAAAAACATGACATGGAGAAGCAACAAGGAGAAAATGATGAGGAAGCTACAATTGATTCTAAGGAGCCACACCAGGAGCAAACAGATCTTGAAAGAGTAGCAACAAATCTAAGTCTGAAATCAGATGTAATATCCTTTTTAGCATGTTTAGAAGAACAAGAGGATGATGTGCCAGTGGCTGATCCTGTCATGCCAAGTATATCCAGGTTAACAACTAATAGATCTACATATTCCCGTAAAGTACACCAGGATTTTGTATCTGATGAACTCCATAAATCTGTCATCCATGTTAATGATTCGCCATCCAGTAAAGAAGATAAATGGGCATCATTCAAGACAAATGCATATGATATCATAGTCCGTCCATTACACTCGATTGTTTTATTGAAACATCCACCAGTTGCTTTGTTAATGACATTTGCTAGTATCTCGTTTTCGGTAATTTATTTTTTTAATATGACAATTTCATATCAATATTCAAGAGATCCTTATAATTTCTCCGAAATTATTGTTGGGTTGATGTATATTCCCAATGCCATTGCATGTTTCATTTCTTCACTTCTTGGAGGTAGATGGAATGATAGATTATTAAAAAAATATGCTGCAAAACATGGAGAATTAGTTCCTGAATCAAGAATTTCTTGGAATGTTGTTTTTGCTTTAATTCTTTTTCCAATGGCATGTATGATATTTGGATGGACATTAAAATTTGGAGTTTTTTGGGTTGTTCCATTGATTGGTTCTACGTTATTTGGTATTTCCTCGATGCTAACCATTGGTGCATGTGTAACTTATTTGGTTGATACCTTACCAGGAAAAGGTGCAACAGGGGTGGCATTATATAATATGATTCGTATGATTTTAGCAGCTATTGCCACATTTACTATTGATCCTTTATTAAAAGCAATTGGGCCTGGAGTGTTATTCAGTATCATTACTGGAGTGGTTTTAGTTTCATCTCTAGCTTTGCTTTATTTGAAACGACATGGTGCTTACTTCAGAGAAAAATACGATGTAAGAGAACTATACGCCAAATTATAAAAGAAAACCACCACACTAACTTATTTAGGTATTCAGTTTTTTAATAGATATTCAAATATATAATCGACATTCAATCCTACCAGCTTCAAGTCTTCTAATTGAGGTTGCATTATCTGTAAGAAATTATTATATAACTTGCGATCTTTGACCTTGTATATAGGCTCATCCGTTTCAGAGTTAACACCAGCTGATATCGATAACGTACCATAATAATGATTCTTGATTTGGTTGAAAATAGCCTGCTCTTAAATCAGAGCTGTCATTCGTTATCTTTGCTGTTTGTCTATAATCGGTCAAGTAGGAGTCAATAATGTAAATAAAATTATTTTTTTTTTTCTATTTTCTTCTGGATTCTTTTACAGTAGTCTGGTTATTTCATACATGACATTATAAAATCAAGTGGTGTTATCCGTTATCGTTATGATGACATAAAATTCCGATCCAACCAAACAAGGGTGTCCTCCTTCGGTAGAGGGGTTACTTCTAGAATCATAGAGAATCATAAATAGCCGTTGGATTTCCCTTGCAGTTTTGTGACATCCCATCTCATCTTCAAGAAACTAAATGCTACTGCTAAGAAGTACACAAAATTTCATCCATAATATATATTACACAACTCCATAATATCACATCAGTCATTTATTCATATGTTTTAGTCTATACAAAATGTCATTAACATGTTATAAAATTTTTCCACTTGTGTAATATTAAAATCAGAATCATGTAAATATAAAATTGATTCAATTTTAAAATGATAATCTTTAATAATTTGACAAGTATCATGATTCATTACATCATCAAAAGTTTGATCTTCTAAACAATCTTCAATAGTTAAATTATATTGATATAATCCATCAATTATTTGATCTGTTATTGTATGAACAGGAATATTTAATTCATCATCAACAATTAAATCAAGATTTTTCTTAAATGTAATCACTGACATTTGTTGAGTATTTAAACCATTTAAAATTTCATTAAAATTTAAAACGGCATTTTTTAATTGAATGGATAATTTATACATTTCTTCAAGTTGTGATATTATTGAAGAATGTTGAATTTTAGGAATATTTGGATTTAGTATTACATGATTACTAAAAGAATCAAATTCACGATTTATAAAATGATTTGAAATATGAAGTAAATTAGTAGCATAAAATATATATGGAGCTAATAATGTTTTAGGTCTTGGTGTTGATTTTAAAGGTGAAGAACAAGTAGCAGTTACTTGTTGTTGTTGCTGTTGTTGATGTTGATGGGAGTTACTTCCAGGAAATATAAATTCATGACGTTGGTAATCTTGAAGTATAGATTGACTTTGATAAGATGAACTTAATTCTGATATTATACTTTCATTTTCATCAACTTCTTCTAAACCATATTGATCTAAATAAAAAGGAGTGGATCTAGGGGTAGGTGTGGGTGTTAATGTATATAAACAATGATTATTGGTTGGTATTATAGTAGGATCTATTGGTGTGGATATACTTGTGGTTATTGGTGTGGATATACTTGTGGTTGTGGTGGTTGTTGTTGTTGTGGATATTTTCTTTGTAGGTTGTGGAGATAGTATAGTTTTTGTTTTAGTTGATGTTAATGTTAAAGTCATAATTAGTAAATACTAAGCTAATAAACAAGTTAAAGGAAAGGAATAGATATAATCAGGTATAAACCAGTTGTATATATAATTTTTCAAAATTGTTGTGAAAAAATAAAAGGCTCTTCTTAAAAAAAAAAACAAATTTCAATAGGAAAGAAAATTCTTTTAATTTTATACTTTCGTTTTGTTTTGTGGTGTAAATTTTTTTTTTATTGACGCCTTAGGCCAAGCATTAGTTTTCATTTTCCTTTCCTTCCCCTCCACCTGCAATGTCGCCCTTTTATTTAGATGTAGTGTCCTGACCAATCCGTGGAGACAGTGGGGGAACAACACTTTTTTTTTTTTCTTCATCATTCTCTACCACCACTACCACCAATATTACCACCACCACGTTTTCAATGATTTAACATTGATAATATTTCCAACAAGTTTTAATTACTTGTTCATTTGACAATAATTTGTTATTTCTCATGTTAGATCTTTAATCAGTCTTTGTTACTATTGCTATTATTATAGCCCACTTTTGTTTTAAGATAGCAATTTCCTTAATACATTTAGATAGTTTTGGTTTTATTTTTCCGGAGTTTTTGTGTCATTTGGCGCATGAGCTACCAATTTTTTATTCTGGTTAGGTGTTTTTTTTTTTATCTTTAAACAAATTCTTTCCGTTGATGCCTTTCGGAATCGGAATTCCTTTCTATATACTATTGGTTATTCGATTTGTTTCTAGTTTTGGATTCTAGATATTAAACCACACAAGCAAGTATTTGAAATAACTTATTAAATTGCTCCATAGCCCCTCCAATCTTGCTGTTTTTGCTATTCTCTCTTTGCCCCACGTCTGGTGGGAAACCAAATGTCGTTAGGTTTTGTCATGGAATGTCGCAAGCTTAACTATTTGGCAATTCGAATAGGGGGGGAGGTGAATAAATTTGAAAGTTTTAACCAAACGTTTACATAGATATAAGAAATTATAACAATAACTTTCAAAGTGTAAATCTGGAGATTTGAACTGGGGGGTAATTTTATTGTTTCATTATAATCCTTTTCCCCCTCAAAATACACATGGAGAAGTTTTAATAGATTGCATTTAGTCTTTTCTTTAATCGTTTTCACCATTATTTTTGTTGTTAGTTTAATATCCACATTTATTGTGTCATTAAGATAACCGTTAATAATTGCCGTATTGTATTTGTGAGATTATGCAACGTACAAGATGGTTGTATCGTCTTAAAATTAAAAAAATCACGGTTAAATTTCGGATCTCTTAAAATTAACCAATTCTGTAATTTTAGTAATATGAACAAAATTACTTATAATACATTTATTTCTGTATACACACGCTTTTTTTTTGCTCTCATTTATATTTTTTTCTCTATATATAAATTTATATACACACACACATCTTTTCTTTACCTATCTTTGTCTAAAATTTTATAATTCATCCTTTTCAATGATTTTTTCATCTTTATTTAAACCACCAGGAATTATTATTTTATATTCAACAAATAAATCCCCATATTTTTCTTCTTCATCATGATCAACAACAATTGGCATACCTTTGCCATGAATAATTTCAATTTGTCCATCTAATATAGAATCCCCATAATCTCTTTTTAATAACAATTCAGGTTCTTCCCCATCAAAAAATTGAATTTTTCTTTCCCATCCACCATGTAACGATTCATTTAAGGTTAATACTTCAGTACGATATAAATTATTCCCTATTCTTCTATAACCCCAACTTTTTTCTAATTCTTCATGTAATAAAACAATTAAATCTCCAGGTATCCAATTTGGATTTCTATCACCTTCACCTTCTAATACATGTGGTGAATCTCTTGGTTGACCTGGTTTAACATAAATTTCATAATGTCTTGGACCTTTAACTATTCCATGACCATTACATAAATTACATGGATTACTAACAACTTTCCCATGTCCACCACATTGATCACATTGCATACGAATTTGTTGAACCATTCCTGGAGCTAATTGATGAGAAACTGTAATTTGTCCTGTACCATGACATTTTTCACAAGTTTTACGTTCTTTATCTTTTGATCCAGTACCTTCACATTTTTCACATTCATTTTTCATCTCTACATCAAATTCAATAATTTTACCATTATAAAAATCAACTAATGGAATATGTAGATTTAATTGTGAACTATCTCCTCTTCTTTTTCCTTGTCTTTGTTGTTGATGTTGTTGATGATGTCCACCAAAGAAATTTCCAAACATATCACCAAAATCAAAATGATGTTGTTGTGGTTGTCCATTTGGATCTCCAAATTGATCATAATTACGTCTTTTTTCAGGATCACTTAAAATTTCATAAGCTTCACCAATTTCTAAAAATTTATCATGAGCTTTTTCATTACCTGGATTTTTATCTGGATGATATTTTAATGTTAATTGACGAAATGCAGATTTGATTTCTTTTTCACTAGCTGATTTTTCAACTCCAAGAACTTTATAAAAATCTTTTTCTGATAAAGTAAATGAAGTTAGATATAATAAAACTATTCCTAGTATATATGAAAACTGCATTGTTGATGTGTGCGGTGTTCTTTGTTATGTCACTTCTTGGGAAGTTGTAATCTCCTAAGATACTATTTGATTGATAAAAGAGTTCAAGAATTGATTTTATTACAATTTTTTTTTGTTCTCGAAGATCCACGTCAACAAAAAAAAAAAAAATTATCTCAGTCGGCACTTAGCACATTTGTACTAAACAAAAAAAAAATGAAAAATGAAAAAAGTATTAGTACGTGTAACAATCAAATTTTACATAGATAAGTAATCAAATATTTTTGTCATCCTACTGTAAATGAAATAACGAATATTAAAAACTATACTGTACTTAAAGATATGAAGATCAACCAAAAATATCAAAGAGCTCAAATCTTGTCTATAAGTAAATGAATATTTATTGAGATAGAATTAGAATCTCGAGAAATCTTTGCATGGTATACTGTAGCATAATTCTTATCCAAAAAAAAAATTAATTATTGTTGAAATTTTATTCAGTTACATCAAGTGTAAAGAACTATATTTAAACTTTTTTTAAAGGGCCTCTTCTTAGTTGAACAAATACGAGAACTATTTGTAATTCACTATTTTTTTGTCGATGATTGGTTATAACCTTATTCCCTTATGATTCAAATAAACATGTTAATTTTATATTCAAAGAAACTATAAACCTGAACAAAATGGTCATCCATACTTTACAATAAAAACCTCAAGAAAGAAACAAAAGAGAAACCCAAATATGCTTATTACACTTGAACTTCATGTTGAACCAGTAGTTGGTCTTGAGTTTCATCATTTTCATTTAATTCTAATCCTTCTGCTAATAATCTCTTTTCAATTTCTTTAAGTTCATTTTCTCTGTCAAGTAATTCTTTTCTTTTGTTGATCAAATCTTGATGAACTCTTTCTTCGAATTTTCTTAATCTTTCTTCTTCCAATTTAATTTGTTCTTCCTTCATAAGATAATCTGATTCAGTAATATCTTGTTTAGTATTTTCACTATTAACATATTGGAACTGTTTGCCCAGCAATGCTTCAGTTCTGTAATTTTCATAAATAGAATCATGAGTAATATCTTTAAATTCATTCAAGTGGGTAATTAACAAAACATTTTTCAAGATGGTAAAATCATTAACCTCAGCATTGTCAATATTGATTGGTTTTAAAGAATGATTTAAAATTCTTAATTTTAAAATATCTTCATCATCATCATCACCAGAATTTGGATTTGATCTATATTCATTGGCTCCAATAATAGCAAATGGAATTAATGAATTCAAATATTTATTATATTCAATAATTTCTTCATCAATATAATCTTGTTCATAATCATATTCATTAAATTTATAAAAATTAATTCCATAATTATTCAAGTCTTCCAAAATCAAATGTTTATTCAATTTTAATTCACCAGGAGTCAATGAATCAGCTTTGGCAATGATTGGAATGATATTAACCAAATTATTAACGTGTTGCAAGAATTTAATATCGATATCTGATAAACCATGACCAGTTGGATTAATCATATAAATCAAAGCATGAATTCTTCCATCTTTAAATCTTGGATTTCTTTTAACTCTACTTTCTTCTAATAAAACTTCATCAAATTGATGTCTAATAAAATCAACAATAATTTTAAAATCATCATCACAATCAATCAGATTAGCAAAATTAGGAGTATCAATAATATTCAAAGATATTTTATGACCTTCATTATCTTCCAATTCAACATTTTCATGTCTTAAAGTAAGTTTTTTAGTAAATGGATCTTGATTAGCTGTCAGAGAAGTTGGAACAATTGAATTACCACCACATAAAGTATTTATTAAAGTAGATCTTCCCATTCCACTTTCACCAATAATCATAATAGAAAAATTGATGGATTTCTTTAATGTTTTTCTCTTACGTAAAGCAGCAGATGATACATTGTCAGCGGTATAATTCATGATGTTGATTAATGTTAAAATGAAAAAAAATAAAAAGTTGATTAAAAGAAGAAGAAATGTAGGAAAAATGACGATTGATTTCTTTGAGAAAACAAAAACAAACACGTTTAGAAAGAAAAAAAAAAAAAATTAAATTTTTTAAAAAAAAAGAAGGAAAAAAAAAAAGGTACGGCGCACACGACTGCTGTTTCATATTATAAAAGAAAAGAAATTTTCTCGTCCCTTTCAAAATTTGCGCACGTGATAATATCACGTGATATTACATAGAATTCCACGTTCAATAATCATCACAATTAACATCTCTTAAAATTGATTGTTAGATTCTTTAAATGTATGGCAAAATTTAGATATAAGAAATACTTTTCCCACTACACTTCATAAATGAATCGTTAAGTTTATAAACATTAATTACTTTTCTAATTTGGGTAAAATATTCACAAGATCTAATCCGATGTACACGACCCACAGAATTTTTTTTTTTTTTTTGTTTAATTTTCCTTTATCGGACCCAAACTCTAACCCCAAAATCCCACCCGTCGCTCGGTCGCTCGATCAAATCAATCCTTGTATATGAACAACTATTTGGCTTGTATCATTAGGAAAGAATAAGAATAAGAAGAAATGATTAAATGGGAATATAAACCAGTATCAATACGATATCAGAATAAGCAACATATTTATGCATCATCTGGAATACATATAATTATTAAACAAGATCAAAAATTAATTGATGATTTTATCTTGACGATTAATCATATTCCCCAGATTTCGAATTATCAAATTTTAATAAATGATAACAGTAAGAATACTAAAGGTGATGATGATGAAAAAGTTGGTGTTAATTGGGGGATTGGGAGAATTCGGGAGATTCAAGATATCATCATGGGAGATAAGATTCCTGGATTTGATTTATTTCCAATTGATTCATTTCCTAAAGAATCAATTAATAAAATTCAACTTTTAAAAATCAGTTGTTTAACAATAAATAAAATTGGAAGTAAAAAAGTTCATATTGAAAAAAATAAAAAGATGGAAATAAGTGAAAAGATTAAAATTCAAGGATATCCATTTAATCTTACAAATTCATTAATTTTTACCAATTATCAAACATTTGGAACAATTGTGGGGAAATATAATGAAGATGGGATATATTTAACTGATATAAGATATGTTGAGAATTTAAATGGTGGAATAGTTACACAAGAATATTTAAAGAATGAAGAATTATTAACAGGATTGGTTATTGGAAATTTAAGAAAAAGAAATGGTGATGGTGATTTAATTGTTATATTGGGAATTTCACAAATTATTAAATTATTAAATCTTACTAAACTTCCACAGTCTACACCATGGATACCATCTAGTGAAGACAAATCATCATTTATTGATGAAATTAATATTGATGAACAACCTGAAAGTTCACAATCTATATTACCATTATTAATCACTGATTCAAAGGGAAATAATTCTTGGGGTACTTCAATTCATTATCTTCAAAATATTCTAATTACAAATCAACATGTAATTGAACCATATTCATCAAATATTCAACAAGCAATGTGTCAAATTCCATTAGATAAAACAAATCAAGTCATTCATTTAACTAAAAAAGATAAAATTATGATTCCTATTAAACAACTTGATCTTGCATTTATATTTATTAATGATAAACAAAATCAAAAAAAATTACATTCAATTCCAATTATTAAAGGTATTGGTAAAAATTATAAATCAGGTGATGATATATATTCATCAAGTTTTGGATTATTTTATCAATTTGGAAATTTACCACTTTATTCACAAGGTAAAATTAATTGTATTTATCAAATTGAACCACAAATTGGAATCAATACAAAATTAAATGGATTAATTATTTCATCATGTAATGTTTGGAATGGAAGTAGTGGAGGTGGATTATTTATTAAAAAAAATGATTTATTAATTGGATTGATTTGTTCAAATGCAAATGTTCGTATTCCAAAATTTAATTCAAATGATTTTAAATTAGAGAAAAATACATCATTTCTGTTTATTATTCCAATTGAATTAATTGAGTATGTTTATTATATTATGATTTTAGGATATCAAGATATTAATCAATTGAATGAAAAATTAATTAAATTATGGAATTTAGAACCTTTTCATCAAGATATATTAATCCATTCTACAAAACTATAGAATTAGAATTAGAATTAGAAATATACAATACAATACAGACCATTATTTTTATTTAGTCATTCTCTCTTCATGTCTTATTGGAGGTAATAAAACATCAACTTTAGTATTTGTATTAGTTGAATTTGAACCACCACTATTCATCATCATTGAATTGGATAGTATTGGAGGTGGTGGAGGATATGCTGAATAACTAGTATATTGTTGTATTGGTTGTACTGACTGTTGTTGTTGTAGTAGTTGTTGTTGAGGATTATATATTCTTGGTTGATTTTTTATATTTGGTGAATTATTATTTGTTGAATTATGACTTGATTCATCAGCAATTATAGTTTGAGCTAACATTCCTAAAGTAATTGAATTTGATCGTTTATAAAGTTGTTGTTGCTGTTGTTGTTGTTGTTGATTATCGAAATTCATAAAACTATTAGTACTATTACTTGAAATTGAATTTTGTAATGGAATATAAGATGTTGTTTGAATATATTCTTGATGATGAGAATGAGAAGGTGGTTGTTGAATAGGTGGTTGGTGTAATGGTTGTTGATGTAATGATTGTTGTTGCTGTTTTTGTTGTTGTTGTTGTTGCTGCTGTTGTTGAGTTTGATTATTATCTTCTTCTTTAAATGTTAACCCTTCAGTTATAACATATTCATTTAATAATTTACTTAAATTCATTTTAAATCCACTTAAATTATTATTAAAATTTGAATTGGTATTTGATTTAGTATCTCTAATAAGATTTAACCAATTTTCAAAAATTGAATCCAATTTTAATCTTAATATCCAAAACCATTTTTGATTAAATGATAATTCTTCAACATTATCAATAATATCAAATGATGATTGATTTTTATTATTATTACCATCTTGAATGTTTAATTTTTTCAATAAACATGATTTATTATCCAATAATAAATAAATCAAGGTTTGTAAAATATAATTATCATCAAAATTAGTCATATCATCGGTAAATAACATAATTAATACTTTATTCATAATTAAATACCATTCAATTATTAAAACATTTAAATTAATAAATTGTAAATTATTCAATTTTGTTAAATCAATTAAATTTGATAAATTTAAATAATTATTAAAGAATATAATTGGAAATGAAACTATTAATAAATTATTATTAATATTAATTGTATCACTTTTATAATCAAAAAATTTATCTTTAATTAATAATTCAAATTGTTTAAAATTATCATTAGTAGATTTAATGGTATTTAATATTGATAAATTAATTGAAGTTTGATTAATTTCTTGTAATGTCAAAGATATTAATTGCCAATTATAATAATTCTTAGGTATAAAGATATAATTATTAAATAATTCATGAAATTTCAATGGACTATTAACAACAAGATTTTTCTTAAATAATTCAAACAATTTGGTAGCCTCATCAGATTTGGATGCTACATCCACGTGACTATGACTATGACTAATATTATTATGATTATTAATTGATTTATTAATTAATATAATTGCATTATGAAGGATATTTTTATTGGAATAAATTGTAACTCTACTATTTTGTAATTTATGATCTTTTAATTCATTTGATAATGTTGAAACAATAATCATTTTTAATTGTTCATCTTCAATATTAATAAATGATTTACAAAATTTTTGCATTATATTTATTAGAATTTCATTATTTTTAATAGATCTTTCCAAGAATAATGAATATATTTTAGGTGGTGGTTGATCAATTAAATAAGTTGATAATAAAATATAAATATTCCAAAATAAATTCATATTATTATCAATTAAATTTTCATTATTAGATACTATTGCTGAATTTGAAACATCTTTAAGATTTGATATGATTATAAAACTAATATCATTAAGATAATTAAGGATAACTTCATTATTAATATAAATTTGTTCATCATTATCTTGTCCCAGTTGATCATTTTCCAATGATTCAACTTCATTAATATCAAAACTTTCTAAATTAAATTGTAAATAAACATAAGATAATAAAAACAAATTATGTAAAATTTCAATTTGATCCAGTAAATTATTATTATTATTATATTGAGGAATAAGTTTTTTAATTAATAAATTCCATGATTTTTTGAAAAATTTCAATCCTTTAGATTGTTTTTTATCAATAATATAACCTAATGAAAGTATTGTATAACTAATACCAATTTTAAAATTATTAAAATGATCAGAAGAACCATTAAGTTGTTGAGGTGATGGTGGTGAAATTCTTTGAGTTGTTAAATATGAAGTACTTAAATAATAAAATAAATCTTTTAGTATTTTATCAAAATTAGTAAATAATTTAGAATTATGAATTAAATGAGAATAACCAATTAAAAAAATCTCATTAATTGAAGGAGATGTACAATTTAATAATACAACAGGATCATAATTAGTTAATAAATTTGATAATTTTTTAGCAATTGATAATAAATGAATTAAATCATGATGTTCTTTTAATGCTAATCTATTTGATCCATCTTCTGATGATTTCTTCCTTCGTTTTGCTTGATTATTTGTCATGATGGTGGTGCCATTGTTATTGTTTGATGGACTAGATATTGAAGCACTAGGCATCATTTGAACAATCTCACTAGTGGTTGAAGCTGATGGTGTCATGGTGAATGAATCAAATGATGATGTTGAATATTGACCTTGTCCTTGAACTGGAACTTGTTGCTGTTGTTGCTGTTGATGTTGTTGTTGATCTTGACTATCAAAACTAAATGAATTTCTCATAGGTACAGTTTGAAATTCATCACCATTTGAAGATGTTGCTGATGCTGATGTTGATGAATTATTGTCACTTGTAGTTGTTGATAATTCAATGGCATTGGTAGTTGGATTATTTAATGATTTATTAGTTGGTAATAAATTTGGATTTAAACTAGTATTATGAACAGTTCTACAATGACGTTGTAATAAATCACGTCTTACAAATGAACTTGTACAATGTAAGCAATGGAATGGTTTTTCATTAGTATGGGATCTTTCATGACGTTGTTTATGTTCTGATCTAGTAAATGCTCTTGCGCAAAATGCACACACATATTTCTTCTGTGCTTGTGCCATATTTTATTTTTGTTGTTACTTATTCCTTCTTGAGTATGTCAATTGATAAGACTAATAGTAATAGTAATAGAGTAAATATGTATAAATGGGAATAATTGGATAAAGGATTGGTTCAAATTCAATTGGTGATCATAAGTATAAAAAGTGTTGTAAAATTAAAAATAAAATACAAAAAATTTTGATTACAAAAAGTTTATGGTGATAAGTTTTGGCTTTTATGGCAAAAATTTATAAAATGTCTGAAAGTGGGACAAAACATCAATTTTTTATTGTCAGCCTTAAGTATCTTTCATAGATTCAGACACTGAAAAAAATGTTGGGGAAGGGTCAAATTTTTTTTTATTTATTTATTTATTATTTCCAAACTTGATTTTTAGTTTTCCCCACTTTTTTCTGTTTTTTTTTTGTGTGAGTGAGTGGGGGAGGGGAGAAACTGAACAAAAGAACTACCAATTGAACACATCAAATAAATAAATAATTAATTAATTAATCAACATATCAAGTGTAAAAGAACCATAAGAGATACAGGATAATAAAATTGTAATAAAATAAAAAAAAGAGAGGGGGTACAAGATCATCAATACCTTCAGAAAGGAAGATGTTTAATAATGTTCAAAGTTGAGTATAGCAATTATTTTTAGTTAAAATCTCGGATGCATTTTTCCGATTGGGCATTTAGTGTCTCTTTCTCTCTCTCTCCTCCTCCCCTTTTTTTTTTATGAATAGAAAATCCATATGATGGTGTATTAGATTACTAACCCCACATTTTTAAGGTACCTGTACGTATATAACCGCTTAAACTGTATTGGTTATATATATAAATGAACTAGTCTCAGATTGATCAGTCATCATCTTCTGGTGATGTGTTTCTTTTAAGAATACACGTATAATATATTGTAAAAATATCAAGCATATAATCAAATGATACGTATTCTCTATCTCCAACTCCCACCCCCCCTCCTTTTTCTTCTTCTACTTCTACAAACGTATATACACATTGATCACCAATATATGACTCCGCTTTTTATTCCGGGTATTTGATTAATTAAAGAAACAAATTGCATAAAAAAAAAAAAAAAATTACTTTGTCGATATTCAAGTTGTTAATGGCATAACAAAGAGATGTAAAGATATAAACCTTGATTGGTTTGAATTGTATATATCTATTGTTGAAATGAGGTCATTCCATATATCCCTTTAGATCTCATAGTACTTTTCATGTGTCTTTTTTGTATCATCTATTCTACTTTATGTTAAATTATTATTATGTACCGTATACATCTTATTGTTGGTTACAAATGAAAAATTAAATTTGTACCCATCTCATGGTCGTGTGCTTAGTCACAATAATTATTATTAATCTCTTCTTTTGTTTTTTGGGTGCAAATTCCAAACGTACCAATGCTAAAAGAACAGAACTGTACTGCACATATTGTCCCTATTCACACTACCACCCAATATTAATATTAACAATAATAATAGTCACAGCAAACTCATCGACATCATCGAAAAACCAGTGCAGATGAAGATCCATGCACAGTTAGAAAAGAAAGCAAAAAAAAAGTATGAAGAGGAAGAAGAAGATACGGGATGAGGTAAAGGGGGGGCAATGAGAGGGAGTAAACGTATCAAGAAGAGGGGAGAGGGGGGGAGCGAAAGTTAATTGTTTGCATAATACTAAAAAGAAAAGGTATGAAAACAAACATCTTGTTTAATAACAAAAATGATTAGTTTTTTTTTTTAATTACGGTTAATTGAATTGTGTATATTTTTTACTATTTTTCTGGGGTAATTTTTTTGGCACGTAAATTGATGGAATGTTTAAGATTATTCATATAATTTTCTCCACTTTTTTATTCTTTGATTGTTTGATTAAATATATAATTAGTTAAAAAAAGAATTGTTCTTCGCCAAAATAGATTGGTAACATTACATTTCTAAAATATCATAACCCTCTAAATTATATGCATATAAGCACTTTCAATATTAAAAGAGAGCAAAAAAAAAAAAAAAAAAAAGAAAAAGGGGGGGAATGAAGATGTGGAGGGGGATATGAAAGAGGAGTAAAAGATTAAGGAGAGATAAAAGAGTAATTCATACTGTATACACATGTATTGATTATGATAATCATATCACGAGATTTACACAATAATTCAAAATTAAAATTATTATGATCAGCCTTGTTATTATAATAGTTTAGGTTATACGTTTCTATAAATCTTCGTTTTCTTTTATTTTGTTGTTGCTTTAACTTCACATTAAATGAAAGCCACTCCTAAATAAATCCTTCCCCTCCTTCCCTTTCCGTACTCATAACCCCCCCCCCCACCTTCTACTGCTCCTATTATTTCTCTTATTTTTTGTTGAGGTACTGCCTTACCCATATTGATTCTATTAATCTGTACATATAATCTTAGTGAATTGAATCTTTATTTTGGCTACCGGAGTTTTTAATAGTTTTGATATTCAGACATTTTTTTTTTTGTTTGTTTGTTTTCTCGCGATGCATTTTATTACTCTACGGCGATGATGAATGGCAGTGGGGAAACCAAAAAAAAAAAATAGAACATACAGTATTAGGAGTTTTAACCCAATATAGATAAAAAAAAACATATTTAATTCTTTAAGACAAAGTTTTTTTTTTTTTTTTGATTTATTGATTAACCATATAGAGAAATTAATTTAAGAATTCAAATATATCCACGGAGAATATCAATATATATATTGTGTATTTAATTTTGAGTTTTGATTATTACTAAAATTTATGTACTCACGTGACAAGAGTCAGCTGATGAATAGAAGTGTATGAATTATTTTGATGTATTGTACAATATCTCTCCAGGAAACAATGATGCATTTCTTTTGGTTCATCTTTCTCATTCAGCTATTATTTTAATACTGAAACGTGTCGATGTATTATTTTATCTCATCCACAGATTGATTAAATTAAAGATAAGTATTTTCTTCTCTTCTCTTCTCTTCTCTTCTCTTCTCTTCTCTTCTCTTCTCTTCTCTCTTATCTTGATTAATTACCTTTAAATTTTCTATATTCTTGTTCTCTTAATACCAACATAATACAACAAATAACTAACATATCATCACTAACATTTCTTTCTTCAATATTTATATCTTTCCAATCATACATTTTAATAATTCCATGTTTAATAATATGTTTTTGTTGTTTATCAATTTTAATTTTAATATCACCTTGATCTAAATATTTAGCTAATGGAATATCAATAATTGGTTTTTCAATATTTAATAAATTATTAATTTTAGATTGTTCTTGAAAATTAATTAATTTACTTAATTTATTATCAATTTTTAATTTTTTATTTTTTAAATATTCATTATTAAAAGTTAATAAATTTGAAGAATTTGAATTCATTACATAAAGTTTCATTTCTAATGATGTACCTAATGCAGATGTTGTTCCAGTAATTCCAAATATTCTAAAATCACTATCATTATATTTAAAATCAACTGTTGGTTTTAAACTATTATTATTAATTAAATAAATCATTAACCCTTGATTATTATTATTATTTAATGTGGGGAATTCTAATATATAATAAGTTATATGATTACTATGAATTTTAAATTCAACTTTACAAAATTCTTCTTTTGAATTATTTATTGGATTATGTTTATAAAATATCATTAATGGAGTTTTTTTAAAAATTGTAAATTTAGTTGATGATCTTGAAAGCAATGGTGGTTTATTTTCAATTATATCATTCCAATTTAAATATAAATTAACTCCAGTATGTAAAAAATTGGAAATTAATGGTAATGTATACATTCTTGTAAAACTTGTAATATTTTGATTCATTATTCTAATAGTTGGATTAAATAATGTATCTTGAGATGAAATTAATGATATTAAATCCGATGAATCTGATATTTCTTCTTGTTGTTCATCATCTCGTTCTTCTTCTTGTTGTTGTTCTTGATCTTCTTGATCTATTAGGGTTGTGAAAGTATCTCTAGAATTGACTCTTTCCATAGTTGTTGTTTATCGTAGCTTCTCTCTGGAATAATTTTATTGAATTTTCTCATTTTAAATATAATCTCGTGTGGTTTGATAAACAGAAACGAAATTTTTTTTTTTTTTTCCCCATTAAGATTTTGTCAAATATTTGAAATCTTGAAAAATTCCCGATTCGGAAAAAAAATCCGGCCCGATGTGGGAATGAAAAAGGAAATAATCTAGATCCGATATCTATATCTACGATCAATAACCAGAGAATTAAAAGCCAAACAAATATCTTAATCAACTCGAATGACAATCAGTTGTATCAAATAATTATAACTGGGTCAATGGTAATAAGAAAAAAGAAAAAAAAAACCCTTGTCGCCATGAGGCAATAGACTAAGCCATTTTATTCCGCCACAATGATTACCAGTATCTTTTACCTAATTGCAAATAAAGGGAAAAAAAAAAAAAAAAATTTTAAACCTCTCGATAAACTTTTTTTTCTTTTCATTGAGATAACATTAATTAAACCAAGTTGGATCAACAAACCACTATCTTCAAGCTCATCCATAACACTCATTAGCAATGTCATATAAAGAAACATTTCGAGATTTTCCAGTTCGACAAATGTTTATAATTTGTTTAATTAGATTTTCTGAACCATTAGCATTTACGTCAATTTTCCCATATATTTATTTTATGATTCGAGATTTTAAAATATCACCAACAGAACAAGAAATTTCTAAATATTCTGGTTATATAGCATCATCATTTTCATTTTGTCAATTTTTATTTGTTGTTAAATGGGGGAAATTACTGGATCAAATAGGTAGAAAATCAATTTTATTAATGGGATTATTTGGTACAAGTATAAGTTTATTATTATTTGGATTTAGTTCAAATTATTATTGGGCATTATTTGCAAGAAGTTTAGCAGGAGTATTAAATGGAAATATTGCTGTTTTAAGAACAATGATTGGTGAAATTGCCACAGATAAAAAACATCAACCTTATGCATTTATGACTATGCCATTATTATTTAATTTTGGAGCAATTATAGGTCCTGCAATTGGAGGATCATCATGGTTAACTCGTCCAAGTAAAAAAAATCCTTATGAAGAAGATAATAATAATTTATATAATGATTTGGAAATTATTGAAACTTTTTATGAAAAATTTATTAATAAATTTCCTTATGCTTTAAGTAATATTGTCGTGGCATTATTTTTATGGTTTAGTTTAATTTGTGGATTTTTATTTTTAGAAGAAACTCATGATATTTATAAATATAAAAAAGATTATGGAGTTGAATTAGGTGATTGGTTATTAAGTAAAATTGGAATTAAATCACCTATAAGACCATGGCAAATTAAACAATTAACAATAACTGAACCTATTGATAATGATTTACCTAATGAAAGAACAAATTTATTAGAATCAACTTTTGAAGCAGAGGATGTATTTCCTGAAGCTGATCCAGAAAGAATATCAATTTCTAGTGAATCTGAAGATATTGAAAATCAACAACCACTACCACCACCACAACAGGTGCAACAACTTTCAAGAGTTCAAACATATTCAAATGCATTTACACCAAAGGTAATTGGAATAATTACAGGAAATTTTATTATTTCATTACATAGTGTTACATATAATGAATTTTTACCAATTTTTTTAGCATCAAGATTTCAACCAAAACAACTTGAATTTCCATTTAAAATAACTGGTGGATTAGGATTAGATACAAGTTATATTGGTACATTATTTTCATCAACTGGTGTAATGGGAATGATTATAGTTTTAGTTTTATTTCCATTAATTACAAATAAATTAGGAACAGTTAAAGGTTATAGATTAAGTGTTTCAATTTTCCCAATTGTTTATTTTTTAGTTCCATTTACAATTTTTACTAAAAATGAATATAATTCATTTTTCCCAACTTGGTTTACACCATTATTATTATATTTATTAACAAGTTTAAAAACTTTAGCTTCAAGTACAGGTATGCCACAAGTTGTAATATTAAATCATAGAGCAGCAAAAAAATCTCATAGAGCTTATGTTAATAGTACAACCTTATCAATGACAAGTTTAAGTAGATTTTGTGGTCCTATAATATTTGGATATTTAATGTCATTTGGTGATAAATATCAAATTGGTTGGTTAATTTGGTGGATAATGAGTGGATTAGCATTAATTGGTATGGTTCAATCTTATTGGATTAATGAAAATTATGATGAAGGTAATGATGATTAAATAAATAAATAGACATAAGTTGCAAAAGACCTCCCAAAATAATAAAGTGAGAAACTTTAGGTGTGATTTATATATATATATTTTGTGATTAAATTTCAATGTGTGTGTTTATACATATTTGTGTATTAAAAAAAAAAATTGCAGCCAATACCAAGAAAAAAAAAATTATAGATGGAACGATCTTCTTCTTTTTTTTTAAAAAAAAAGGTAGGGGGCTAGTAAAATCGGGGCTTGAATAAAAAGAAGGAACGAAAGTGTAGTTGTATGATCATAGAAGTTTATATATTAAAATGTCAAGGAAATCTTTTGATATTAGATGTAGGGTATGGATTATGCATTTACATTATGCATGTGGGTCGTGTGCCCAAAAATAAAACAAAAATTTCCTTCCCAATCAGGTGGTTTACCATTCATTTGTCAGGACACGACCATGTGTCTTTCCATTTTGTTCAATATTGTACAAAAGAATCAATTGAAATAAAAATAAAGACCATCATCTTGTTCAACATCACATATAAAAAGAGATTATAACTAGTAGAAATTTGGATTATAAGATAATTGATGATATTTGTATTAGAAATATGTATATATATATATATATATTTATTTATAAAAGATAATAAGCGAAATGATAAACGTAAAAAGATAAAGTTAAAAAATTAAACACAACAAAATAAAATAAAAGAAAATTGAATTTCTAAATGATAATAACATATATCATTTTATTGATTGGATTTAATTTCTATTCTTCATTTTTTTCTTCTATTATTAAAATGATTTTAAAAAGACAAGGGTATATATATATAAAAAAAATAATAAAAAATAAAAAACTTGGATTAAAAATAATACAATTATTAATTAATAATTATATACCCATACATTATTGATTTGAATTGATTTGATTTGAGTTAACTAAAGAAATAAATGAATGATAATTTAATTAGGAATTCTGTTTTCTTTCTTCTATTTTAATTATAAAGGAATTTAGAATCTTTGGTTAGATTTCTTAGCCTTAATTTTCTTATGAATGAAAACACCTGAAATCAAACAGAAAGCAACGAAAATTAAACAGAAAACTAAGATAACACCGGCTGGAAACATTATTAGGAATTATATATATGAAGTATTACTTGAAATAAGAAAAGAAAAGAAAAGAAGAAGAAGAAGAAAAGAAAAGGAAATATAAAAAAAAAATTTTTCAATTCAACAAATTAGAAAAAAATTGGACATTCTTGTTTGTTTTTATACAGAAATTTAATTGAGGGAAATTTCCCTCAAACTTTTTTTTTTTTGTTTTGTTTTGTTTTATGTATTTCTCCAATAGTTCCGAAGGTAGTGTATAATTGCAGAAAAGATTATGCCAGTTCCATATATTACGTATTATATTAATCCCCAATTAAAATTACCTCAAAATAATTTAATTGCAATTTTATTTGTCATTGATTAATGATACCCGTTGCTGTTGTTAACGATAAATGATAAATCGTATTATATGTAAGAGATAAAAAGAAGTTGAGGTTAAGGATTATCATTTATGGTTAATCATATACTATAATTTGATGAGTAAGTATTGGTTATTCTCTTGAAGTCTATCATCTATACCCTCTATTGTTAATACACACAAAACATTAATTCATTTAAAGCCCCTTGTACAATAAATTGACCTAACAAAGATTATCTTATAGTTAATGAAATGAGGTTTTTTTTATTATTATTATTCTTTCAAGCGAATAAAGAAAGAAAGAAAGAAAATTACAAAATGATGAACGGGACCAAAAGAAAAAGAAACGGTAACCACTGGTTCCCGAGTTCTTCAACTCCCAATCCCATGGGTTTATCAATCTTCGTACCGATAAAATATTAATTGACTTCCGAGGGGAGGGGAGGAAGAGAAAGAGAAAGAGAAAGAGAAGGAAAGAGAGAATTTGTTTATTTATTTATTTAGTGTTCATACATTTTGTTTCTCATTTAGTGTTTAGTTGTATTTCTTCTTTTAGTCAATTTAATTCAGAGAGAACGTTTGTGTAATGATGATGGATAATAATGTTTATTTATTAATTTATTATATCTCTCTTATTATTACTGTAGTTTGTTCATTCAATTGTTAAAGATATGTACTATTAATAATATTAATTCCATACTTCTCTTCTTGTTATTCTTACTGTTTAAATCCATGGAAACCAGCATTACTTTAGAAGCAAAGGAAGCTGGTTATATCCAAAACCATTGAGACGATGACGGGACCTTAAAAAATTACAAGTTTCAAAACGCTGGTTTTTTTTTTTCTATAATAACAATAACAAATAATAAGATTATGCATGAACACCAACCCAGTACAATCCAGATGTTGTTCTTGTTCTTGTTCTACAGTATTACAAAATACATTTTACAGTATGTAGATTAATATGGCTAAATTAAAAATATTTTTATTGAAAAAAAAAAAATCCCTCAATAAAAAAAATTTTCATTCTTTTATATTTCGGTTATTAAGGAAATAATAGAAAAATTATTGCCGAATACGGTACTCACAAAACCGGAATAGTATAATTATTCCGAGGAATGGTTTACATGTACCCTATAGATAACCGTTATCTATTGATGTGTATACAGTATATATATACACACTATCATCATCATCAGCAGCAGTATCAACATCGTCATAATCATCGTCATCGTCATCGTCATGAACTTTGATTATTAATTAACTGGTACACTAGTCAATTTCAATGATATTCTTACCGCTATCTCGTTTCATTTCCCATTCCTAATATTTATTATCATAATCTCCCAATAGAATGATTATTTCTCGAAATATCGATGTGGATCAATTAACATGTCTTGTAATTCATTCGTAATGTTACAATTTTATCTGAAGTAAATATTAGATGTATACCCCCATTATTTACACTCCAAGATTCTTAACCATGTCTCTTTGGAATACTCTTACATGTACTTTACTAACAAAGTTCTACACGAATAGTTAATTTCAAATCATTTATTGGTATATAACTCTAAAAATTATCACTCACATATATATAAAAAAAAATAAAAAACCAGACCAAATTTCCCTTATTCGATTATCCCTTTCTCGACATATTGTATTAAAATCTCATCCCTTGGGAAAATATTTTTGAATAAATATAATCATCATCAATGATTGGTAGCTTTTTTTAAAAAAAATTTTTTCAATCAATTGGTATTTTTAATCCAAGGTAACAAACACACACACACAAATATATAAGGGTAATCACATATTTAATAATCACTTCACCTATTTGAAATCCAGGGAAGTTTTGACATAAAATAAATAAAATAAAAAACACGTATAATCAACAAAAAAAACAAATAAAGATACGTTCTGTACCTCTTTTGTCTTTATCTCTCTTTCTCTTTCTCTCCCAATTAAACTTAATGGGGGATAGATAATTAAAAATTAATAACGGTAATAATAATAATACTAAAAAAGCACTTAAAGTAGTAAAATTAACATAAGGGGGAAATTATAGTAGATTGTTAAAAGTAAACAATCATAATCATTAACATCTTCATGGAGGTAATTATTATCAATAAACAATGGAATTAAACATCAAATAATTAGTGGTTTAACCACAACTAAAATTAATAAAATAAAATAAAAAAAAAAATAAATCCATTAAACATAAATCATAACAAACCATTAATTTATTCATTTGAATTCTTTATTTCGAATTCTTTTGTTTTTGTTTCGTAGTTTCTTTCTTTTCTATTTCGTCGTAGTCGAATTCCACGTTGATGTTTTTCTAATGTTTTGATATTCCTTGTTAATGTAGTCATTTGACGTCGTTGATAAATTACTCTATTTGATGATGATGATGATAATGATGATGATGATCCTCTTGTTGTTGTTGAAGAAATACTAGATGGATGATGAGGTGTTGTTTCAATGGGTGCAAATTTTGAAACTTTATTATCCTTTTTATAAAGAACTCTTGAACTTTTCAATATTTTAGATTTTCTAATAGGAGCCACCAGTGATGATAAATTTCTTGTAGAATTTTGTCTCATTGATGAACTTGATGAAGATTTTATAATCTTATCATGATCAAAATTGAATGAAAAAGTTTCTTCATCAGGCTTCTTCATTTTTTCAGTTTGTTTCTTTGCCTTTTGTGTTGGTTTCTTTGTCTCTTTGTTATATTGTTTACCATCCATTGTAGGTTTTACATCTTGAAGATTATTATCTAATAATTTCCTCCCTCCTTTTTTCTTCTCCTCTTTCTTTGTTGGTTTTGATACTTTCTTCAATATTTTATCATTATCATCATGATGATCAAGTTTTACTGATCCTTTAGTATTGGTAAAAAAAATTAAAATTAGTTTTCCATTCATCTTTATCATTTGAACATTCTAATTTAATTTTTGCAATCTTACTAACTCGACTTAACCCTTTATCTATTTCAGAAATAACTGATTCTCGTTTAATATATTTAACATTAGTTAATTTCATTGGCTTTATCTTATGCAATCCATCTTCTAATAATCTTCCTTGATCAGATTTTTCTAATAATTGTAAAATATTTAATGATTCTCCATTAGGTATAGCTATTGGATTACTTGGAGTAATACAATCCATTGAAACTTCTTTACGTAAAATAAAATCAATATCAACTTCAGAAAAAAATGCACATGATTGTGGAACTTCTTTAATTCCTAATTGTTCACAAAACATTGCTCTTGTCCAAACATTACTAATTTGTAATAATAATGCTGCTTTATATTTATCTTCTTGTTTAACCAAATATCGAAGTTCATCATGTACAGTAATTGATAATCTTGCATCAACTCCATATTTCTCACATAAATATTCCATTGAAATAATTAATAAATGTAAATAATCAACTCCTGAACTTTGAATAGTCCAATTCACTCTTGATGTCATATAATCATTTCCTTGAAGATTTTTAATATTTAATTCATCCGTTATCCTTGCCCCAAGAACAGGGGTTTTTGGTTCATCTAATTGAGCAATGGCTTCTAATGCATTAAACATAATTGATTCACTTCCTCCATAATATAATCTTCCTACCTCTGGTTTATATTCTTCGGATTTTGCCAGTATTCCTTGTTCTGATCCTGATTGTTTGGATTTTACCAGCATCCCTTGTTCTGGTGCAAAATGTCTAGATCTTCCCAGCATTCCTTTAGTACTATCATATAATTTTTTGGCAATTTCATTAGCTTCTTCATCACTTAATGATTCATTAAATTGTTTTAATAATCGACTGGCAAATTTAATCCCTGCTCCATAAATTCTACCATAATTAAATACTTTTGCATCATTTCTAGAAATTCCCAAAATACTTGAAGTTTTACTATGTAAATCAGTTTTTTCAGCTTTTTCCCCTTCTAATGTCATCCATCCTAATGCTGTACCTCCATGAATTTCAAACCTTGCATCTCCAACTAATGATGCAATCCATAATTCTTCAGAATCAACATCAGCTCCAATGAAACAATATCCTTCTGGAGCTTCAATTAATGATTTTAATTCAGATCCAATACGATTTTTCTTAGCATTTGACGCAGTTAACCAGGTATTTTCTGTAGCTCTACGAGTAATAGTTCCCATGGTGGCTAAATTAGGTAAAATAATTGCCATTTCTTTATGTTGTTTAGATTCTTTTTTAGTATCAAAAAAATTTGTTTTACCTTCTTGATTATAAACAACAAATTGATCATTAATTCTATTTCGATTACTTGACCAATATGATGCTTCATTATTTAATTTTAAAATTTTCGCAACATCGTCATATTCTGATGTTAATGTTCCATCTTCAAAATATCTCACATATTGTTTAGAAAGAACAAGTGTACATCTTGACTTTGGTCCATCTGGATGAGGAACTTTAAATAATACATATGCTTTACCATTTTCTCTTAAGGAATCAATAATATCCATTTCTTTCTCTGGTAATTGAGGTTGAATATAATTTTTTGCCGTTAACCTTTCAATTGCTTCTTCATCTCCATAAGGTACTTTAAAACACCACCCTTGAGAATTTACCCAAAATAATGGATATCCTTCCCATTTTAATCGAAGAACTAAAGGAGTAGTTCTTGTTCTTAATGTTAAATTCATTTCTTTACCACATGAAGATTTAAATAAATCTCTATACCATTCAGGATATCCCGTTAAATAAGCAACTTTTTTAGGCAAAGTCCCATCTTTCTTTAATTTGGCTTGTTTTAAAGTCCAATTCAATTGACTTAACCAAGGATCTTGTTCATATTTAGGTATTAAATCGGGATTTTTTTCAACAACAAATTGAACTAATTCATTGGCTCTTTCTTCCAAAGTATTTGTAACTTCATGTCTATTCTTTTGAAAACAAGTCTCTGCAGATTCAATATATTTCGGCCATTTGGTACTAGTTGGTAATATCAAATTCCCTAAATGTCTTAATGCTGCAAATGATACTGGATGGGGAACTCTTGATAAAAATATAGGAAATAATTTTTTAGAAACTTCAAACGTTGCCATGACATCATTAGCACAATAATTCATTAAGCTATTAAATCTGTTGATTAAAATTTTTGGATCTTCTGATTCAAACCCTTTTCGTTCATCTTTATCTAAATCAATATTACAATGAAACTTAGCAACATTAGCTAATGAATTAGGTGAACCTTTTAATAACCAAGGATCTGTTTCAATATTCATACTAGTTTGAGTTTGAGGAAATGCATCATACAAGTCTCCATAAAATTCTTCTTCAGGCGTCTTATCTGGTTCGTGAGTTTCAGCAAAACGAAAAATTGTTTGCTTAATAGTATCTGGAGTATACTCGTTTTTTTCCACAGTTTTAACTTTATTATATTTAGACCAAGTTGATCGTTGTTGAGAACAAATCCCACTAATTGCCACATGTAATGACATCCCATCAAGATAAAATGCTTTAGTTTGTTTAATATTATATTCTTCTAAAACTCTTGCCCGATCATAACTTACATTATATCCAACAATAACTTTTTCTTTTTTTTTACAATTCATAGGAATTAAATGATTCCAATCAAGTTCATTTGTTGATTTACCTTGAGAAATATCAATCAATACAGGAGAAACCCAACCATACCAAGCTTTAGATGATGCACAAGTTGCCATAACAGAATATTTGGATACTTTATATAATACTTCAACATCAAAAACTAATTCATCTTCTAATGGATATTCAACCAATTCTGGTTCTTTCCCTTCAACATATCTTGTCCAACCACTTTGAAATTTCCAATCATTTAATTGTGGTTGTTTTGGAATGGTTCCTTGTAAAAAATTTGTAGCCATACTAAGATAAGGTTCACTTGATTTATGTCCTAATTTATAAAAATGTTCATCTAATGATTTACCCACCAATGGTGGGAAGTTTTGTATAGTTATAGGTTCAGTGATTTGGGTCTTTTTACCTAATAATTGATTTCTATCTAAATGTTGTTTAGATATTTCTAATAATTCATTTGATTTAGGATTTAAATAATCAGTAGTCGATGTAGTTGGAAATACTTTCCTATGTAAATCATTTGACAAATATTGAATACCCAATTGATTAACCCTTGGTTGTTCTTTAAACTCTTGAGGTGGATGTTGCTGTTGCTGTTGCTGATGATGTAGTCGTGTGGTAGCAAATCTACGATGAGGATATCTAATGATGATCCTTCGTAGAAACAGTCGATTTTTAATCATAACCGTATGTTGATAACTATATCACCTGTAACCAATTTTGATAATGAATGGAGTTAAGCAGTACCCTTCTTCTTCTTCTTGTTCTAAGGCAAAATTTTAAAGAGGTAAAAAAAAAAAAAAAAAAAAAATCGAAAATTGTTCCAAAGTACACACCCACAGTTTAATATGTATTGGCATTCAGTACAGTGTGTACAATGATCAAACTGCGAATTGGATGATCTGATTATTTGATCTCAGCGGTTTATACTGTACATATATATACATTTGTGTGGGGTCAACATTGTAGAGAATAGTTTGTGTTCATGTATAATACAAATACACTGTCATTATCCCATTAATAACTGAATTCCTAAAGAAGTATATTGAAAGGGAGTAAAAGATTCATTTGATAATGTTTCAGAAAATTGAAACAGTAAATGCCAAAGTCATAATTTTGTATCAAATTAGAAAAGAGGTAAACAAAATTAATTAACTCCAACTCTTCTCTTGCTTTCTAGACCTTGCTCCATGAACTCTCAGATTTCATGGAAGAAATCCGGGATTATAACTGCAACATTACACCAAATTGAAATTCTGGAGAAATTTGTACAGTACAAATGCAAATGTCGTTTGCCTCATCCTAAAAACTAAACAAATGTCACAAACCAATGTCGTAATTTTTTTTTACCAAAAAAAGCTTAAGGTCGTGCATTTGTGTGTACTGTTTCACCTAATTGGGAAAATTACTTACCCTATTAGGCAATATGTTTATTTTCCATCCAAATCAAGAAAGATCACGAAAGATGAAAAAAATACATAAACAAACAAAAAAAAATTAAATGTCAAGGCTCAAGCCCAACAAAATTCCTTGACACGCGGGTCATAAACAAGTCATGTTCTTCTGGATGTTGTTGTTGTTTGTTGAAATGAGTTTTCTTTCAACTCTAGAATTTTGATGTCTATGTAAAATTTTAACTCTCTCTATGATTGCTATTGCATCGAAAGAGAGAGAGAAAAATAGGACAGTTGGTAGCGATGCAAGGGAGCAATTAACCATAAGATAACCAGCAATGAAACTACTTAATTAAGAGTAATCAACAGATAGCAAGTAGTATACATGTAGTCCCTAGTAGCATTGACTATGACTCTCATCAATTCTGATATGAGTAATTATTATTGGTTAAAATAAAATTAAAATTTTGTTGCATTTTCCATATAGAATAGAAATCCCCAATAAAAAAATTTTTTGCCTTTTCTTCTCATTAAAACTTTTTTCTCTCTGTCTCTCCCGCACACACACACACACAAAAAAAAAAGTAGAACAAATTCAAAACATCATCAACAATCATCAACAACAACAACAACAACAAAAAAAAAAAACAAATCCCATCAAAACAAGTTTTTTTTTTTTTTCTTAATCCAATTTTCTTTTTCTTTTTTTTTACTTTTACTTTTACTATAACTAATTGATATAAGATAATAACTATTAGATAATGAAATCGTTACAGGATTTTAATAAACTGGAATTACATAAATTACTTGGAGATTTAGGTCTTAAAGCTTCTTCTAAAATTACCAAAAAATTATTAATTGAAAAAATTGAGAATTATATTGAACAAGAACCTGAAGCAATTGATGAGTACAATAGATTCATAAATGGTGCAAAAATCTCTGATGACGATGATGATGATATTGTTGAAATCAAAAAAACTGGTGAATTAAAATCTCAAGGTGATGATAGTGACGCTGAAGAAGCGGAAGAAGAAGAAGAAGCTGAAGAAGTAGAAGAAGAAGCTGAAGAAGAAGAAGAAGATGAAGAAGAAGGTAATGAAGAAGAAGCTGAAGAAGAAGAAGGTAACGAAGAAGAAGATGATGAAGAAGAAGAAGTTGAAGAAGAAGCTGGAGATGATGATGAAGAAGAAGACAAAGATTATGAAGCTCCACCACCATTAAATTTGAAAGAATGGGTTTTAGATCCAATAATTGCTAAATCTGAAGATGCCATTGAAGTTTTTTATAATTTCACTGATTGTGTTGGAATAACTTATTTAAGAGAAAGTGAAAAATTAAGAGATCAATTATCATCAACAGTTACATTAAATTATTTACAAATTTTATTAGAATTAATTATTTTCATTTTTAATTTTACTAAAATTGTTCCATTAAATGAAAATCAATTAATTCATCAATTTTTCTTTGATAATTTACCATATTTATCTAATTCAACTTTACCAACTTTAGAAATTTCCGAATTATTAACTTTTAAATCATTAACTACTTTATTTATTTGGATTATTTCAAGTATTGTTGTTCCAGGTGTTTTATCTTATTTTGTTAATTTCACTTCAAGAATTGTTGAAATTGAAGATGATGAATATTTATTCAGAATTCATAATTTTGATCCATTTATTTTTGCATTATCTAAAGTTTTAGCTTATTATGCAATTGGTCAATCTAATTTAATTGATTTCCGTCAAGCTGATTGTTTAATTAGTGGGTTGATTAATAAATCTTTAATTAATGTTGGTTTATATCAAAATTATGCTGCTAATTCTTTAGGTAATTTACCTTATATTGTTGGTGGTGTTAATGTTTTGATTGCCATTTATGCTCAATTTGAAGAATATTAAATTTTTAAGATATTTAAAAAGGAATTATTCTAATATTGAATTAAAAATCAATTGAACATTAATTTCTTAAATTCAACCAATGTTGTTTTTTTTACTGACTTATTCATCCAACTAACCAACCAACCATCCTTCCATCCTTCTCATCCAATTACGACCCCCCTCCTCAATTACCTTTTTTTTATATATATATTTTATTATTATTACTATTATCATGTTGTTTTAAAGTTGATTTTGTATTACCTATTATTTCCAATTTATTCTCTTTATAAATATATTGTTTTATTTTTAAAATCATTTAATAAAAAAAAAAAATTTTAATTTTATTAAATTAAATTAAATGTATAAATTAATTGATTAACTAACTAACTAAATCTCTCTTTTATTTCATTTCATTTCGTTCTATATATATATGTATGTAATAAATAATTAAATGTATCATTATTATTATTATCATCATCATCATCATCTATAATACAACAAATAGTTTTTATTTAACAGGCCATTTAGTTTCAATTCCCATTAATTCTAAATCATTAATTAATTCATCAGGTTTAGCCATTTGTGGACCATTAAATTGTTTCATTATTTTAGCCAATATACTAGCTTCTGAATAAACTTTATCAAATTCTTTAAATAAATTAGAAGTTTTAGAATTATTATTTGAATTATTATTTCCATTACTTGAATAACCTCCATTTTTATCCGATGAATTACCAGTATTTCTTCTACCTGTTGATCTTCTTTTAGGTAAATTTATATTTGATGTGGATGATGATGGTCCTGGAGTTGTTGCAGTATTTGTTCCTGTTCCACTATCACTTAAATTTGTATCTGATCCAGAAGTTAACATTTTTTCATAAATTGAACTTTGAATAATTCGTTTATTATTTGATGTGGTGGTGGAATTTTTATTATTTTTATTATTTGTTGTTAATGATTTATGAGATAAATCTCCAGTAATTATATTAAATTCTTCTGGTGTTATTAATGGCATAAAATCATGAATTAATACTTGTTTATTTGGATCAACTTTATTAAATGTTAATTCAGGTATTATTGTTGATGATAATTCTTTTTGACCTTCATTGGTTTCTTCATCATCAATTAAATTCTTTAAAATTTCTTTAATTTCATATGAATAATCTTTATTAGATAATCCAAGAATTAATTTATTTGAATCTCTTGAATTAATATCAAATATATCTTTTTTATTATTTTTAATATAATCTTGAAACATTTTTTTTTGAAATTCAAAAAAATTCTTTAATTTTTCAAGTTTATTAATTAATACTAAATTAATAATTTTATAAATTTTATTAGAATTATTATAAAAATTTAATGAATTTTTTAATAATTCATAATTTTCCAACATTTTTAATTCAATTAATTCAACATCTCTTTTAATTTCTAATTCTTCATTAATATTTTTCAATTCTTGATCATAAATTAAATTCTTATTAAATTCAATTTTAGAATTCTTTAAATCATCAATTTTTTTTAATAATTGATATTTTTTAATTTCAAAGATTTCTTTACGATATTTATTTTCAACTTCTTCCATATTTTCCACAGCTTTCTTTAATCCAATTCGACGTCTATCTCTATTGGTACCTGAAGCATATGCCAATTCTTTAGTGGCATTACTGAAAAATTCATCTCGATTAATTCGATAAAGATTACTAATTGCTTCTGGTGGATAAGAATAAACATCTTCAACTTCTTCTTGTCGATTATTTGATGATTCAATAGGTTTATTCTTAACATTACTCAATCTACCTTTAACTTTACTAAATTTTGGATCAGTCATATTAATCTCTAATATATTTTTAACTCCATCTTTTTGTTCGTAAGGATCACAATATTGATTAATATCAATTTTCCCAAAATATTTATTCTCATTAAGAACACCTTCATCTTCATCATTTTCGTCTTCTACTTCTTCTTCTTCTTCTTCTTCTTCTCCATCATTGTATTCATTATTTTGTTTATCATATATGTTAGCTCTTTCTCTTTCTTCTTCATATTCCACTTCTTGACCATTACTATCTAGTTTAATAACTCCATCCATTTCATCTTTATTCATTTCATCTTCAGTATCACCTCCTTTCATGGTCTCATCATCAGTACCTTGAAGTTCATTTTCAGAAACCTCGGTACCATCACTACCATCACTTCCTAATTGAATTCCTTTAACTTTTTTCTTTTTATTTAATTTATCAAGTTGAAATCCAACAATATTAAATCCTTCTTTATCAGCTTGTTGTCTCATTTCAAATAATGATCCTGCAGCACTAGCAACAACCATATCTATTCTTGGTAATCCTTCATTAGCTTCTAATAATTCATTAAATACATTATGAGGTACTAAATTTGCCTTATCTGAATTCAAAGGATATTTCATGAAATTCGGTGGTGGAAAAGGTAATGGTAATGCTTGAACATGAATACTATTTTGATAAATATCATCATTTGGTGATTTCATAAATGGTGATACTCCCCGTGAATCATTCTTGGGTTTTCGACCTCTTTTTGCAGATCCAGATGATGCTCCTGTTGTTGTTGTTGTTGTTCCTGCTCCTGTTGTTGTTCCTGATCCTGTACCTGCTCCTGTTCCTGTACCTGTTGTTGTTGATCCATAGGTTTGATTAAAATATAAATTATCATATTTCTTTCTAAATGAAGCTAATGAAAATGGTAATTTATCAAAATTAATAACTGGTGGAGGAGGATAAATAAATGGAACCATTATACCTCTAGCATCATCTTCATCATCATAATCCTCATCATCTTCCTCTTCATCTTCTTCATCTTCTTCATCGTCAGCATCATCGTCATCGTCACCATCACCATCATCACCATCATCACCATCATCATTTTTTTCTACTTCATCATTGTTATGATCATCATCAACAACATCATCCTTATGTTTAGTATTAATGTTATTATGGTTATTGCTTTTCAATTTTGGTGGGGCTCGTTTAACTGTAGTAGGAGGAGGAATTGGTGGTGGAATAGGAGGTGGGAATTTTCGAAGAATTCCATTGATTTGAAATGATAATTTAGGATCACTTAAATCAGTAGTTAAATCAGTAAAAAAATCAGAAACAATATTAGGTTCATGAATAATTGGAATAATATTATTAGGAACTGAATTTAATGCACCTTCATTCAGCGGATATTCTGTAATATAATCTGGTGAGGTTTGTGAAGATTGATGTTGCTTGGATGTTCGTTCAAGAATTCTTGGTGTTGAATCAGAAGATATTTTAGCTTGTTTAGTATTAAATATCGAAGCTAATTCTTCCCTTGTAGGTAATCTAGTTGGTCTCTTAAACACTGGAATATTTGAATGATCCATATTTTACTGTTTTTTTTTTTTCAAAGTAGGATGAATAAATTCTTTCTTATTATTTTGGATTTGTGTATAATACAGACGTTTAAATGACCCTTTAGATGTGAATTTAATGTGTCGGGATTAAATTAAATAAATAATAATGACTTAAACGACTGTAATATATCTGAACAAATGTATTAATAAATGTAAAAACAAATAATTTCAACTTATCTTCACCTTCTGTTACTGTTAAATGTGAATTCAATGTTGGTTAAATTGAATGATTTTTCTGTTTTTTTTTTTTTTCTGTACTTTTTTTTTTTTTTGCAATGATAAATTTTTTTTCTCTGTTGGTTTTTCTCTTGTGCTCCCCCCTATAAGATTGATTGTTAAAACCGTTGTGTATGTATTGGTGTTGGTGTGGGTGTGGGTGTGTGGGTGCGATTATGATCTGTTAAGATTTCAATGTGGATTCATCAAAAATCAATAGATGAATAGGACAATACTTATGATACAACTTATAAAATATTATTATTAATATTTGATTAAAGAGAATAACTTTCTCCAATATCAACTTGTAATACTATAAATGAAATCAAACCAATATTTGAATTCTTTGTGACTACTAAAGTTATCTACCAAAAACAAAAAAAAAAAGAAAACTACTCTATATAATCTCTGTTGATTTCTTTATCTAGTTGATATTTAATAATAAGGTACAGTACATCAACTAATTATTATTATAATCTTAACAATTCTATCTTGTTTTAATCCAAGTTAATTAATAAACGTTTGTGTTAAACAAAATTAAAAACTAAAATTCAACTAAGAAAGAAAAAAAAAAATTAAAAAATTTTTGATTAATTAAACAAATTGACAAAATTGACAAAACTTTTTGAACGGGAAAAATTAAAAAAAAATAATAAAAAATAAAACACAAAAAAATGCTGCGAATTTGGTCGTGCATTTGCCCATATGTACATAATTATGATTATGACAAATCTAATTGTTTCAAGTTTTATTCATGTATATGTTCACATATTGCTTGATAATTGTCAAATATGATTTATTGAAAAATAATATTAATTTGACTAAATGAAGATTAATGAACTAGTTAAGAAAAAAGAAAAAACAAAAAAAAACCTCACCAGGTTAATCTTCTTATGCACTTATCACTATAATACAACAACAGTAGTAAAAAAAAAAAAATTTCACAAATCAAATGATCATGAAACAACAAATAACCATCTTCAATTAAACCACTCAGGAGTTACAAGTCATTCAAATTTTTATAAAGAATAAATATGTCATGGTAGTTTCTGATTATATAACAAACAAACAAACAAAAAAAAAAAAATGAAATGAACTATAGTGAACATGTGACTTTTGGCACGTGATTCATTAAGTAAAGATGATGAGATGATTATATGTACAATAGAAATTAGAGATGAATAGGAATCAATCGATAAAATTGACTAATATAAAAAGTGAAACAAGATTTATAAATATATATATATATTCAAATAATTAAAAAAAAAAAAAAAATCAATAACGTTTGTTATTGATTGAGTAAAGCTAGATGTTGATACATTTTAGTTAGTAAAATAATAAATCAATGGCAAATCCATTTATCCTATGTTAGAATTGCACTGTAATGCGATTCACAAACTTATATATTAACAAACTGAAATAATGCTTAGGCAAACCAAAAAAAAAAAAAAAAAAAAATTGAAGAAGAAAAATTTTGTTACTGACTTCGATCGCCTCCCTTTTATACTTACTTTGATTTGGTATGTGCACTACCCATGTGGGAAAAAAAGATTTTTAATTTGTTGTAATATCTCAATTAATATTCAATTTAGAAAGAAAATCTTAAGTATTACTTATATTGTATCAATATAATGTATAATCTAGTATGATCAGAAACATACCATGGTCCTTTTTTTTTTCTAATTTCAATGATTATTTTGGGAGAAGTAAATAATTGAATAATTTGTTGATTCAAGTAAATTACATGAATTTTTTTGCAAAATTCAACGGAAATTCTCATATATTGAATACAAATTAAGCAAACTTTTCAAAGGATTCCTGATTACATTCAATTGACAAGTTACTTGACTCTCGTAATTGACCTAAGATAATCAATTTGGCACAGCATTATCTGCAGATATCTTAAAATCGCATAGTTTGTTCATTGCTGGAGCATTTTTGATATCACAGTTCTCCGAAGGAAGGCACGGGGAAAGTTTGCGCTAAGAAATAGTACATGACCTAAATTTTGTGCAACGCAATAAATTTGAGAACGCAGTTTATTTTTCTTCTTAAAGTTGTACTGTAAATTATGCAGCCATATCTTTGTCTACAAGATAAAATAATAATAAAGAAAAAGGACGACAGGATACATTATACTTGATGATGTCAATGATGTTTGCAGATGATAAAGAATTTCGATTAGGGGGATAATAAATCTCATTCCAATCATTTGAATAATCCAATTTTTTTTTTAGAAAAAGAGGCAGTACAATCGGGATATCATAATTTTATCCTTTTGACTTACTTTGCAACATAAATTCACCTTTGAAGGGAATAGCAACATCAATAAAATAATAATCCAAAATAGAATTGTGAATAGTTCATAAAGTTTACCACAGTATCATATATATGGTTCATTTGTTCCAACAATTCAAATCAGTTTAAATCATGTTCGTACCGTTGGTTGCATAATTTTCATCATCAAATTTGGTTCAAACTTTTTTCTTCTTTTTTTTTTGTTGTCCTTCTTTGGTTGCCTTATGCGGTATTGGCTCTCCTTTTTTTTTTTTTTCTTTGTTCGTTTGATTGTTGTCCACGGAAATTGCGAATGGACAAAAATTAGAGATTGGACAACAAATCTTACAACACACACACAGACAACACTCACAAATTTTACAACAGAGATAAAAAGCAGACAGCAAACTTCCATCATCTCTTTTTTTTTTGATTTTTTTTTTTTCTCAATAGAATTTCCCTCATCTCCTTATCAACTAAAATAACCAATCCTTTAACCAAAAGTTATTTATTTGCCACCGAAAGGGGTGATTTATATTTCAATTCATAGACATACATCGTACCTACAAATTTCATTTGTGTTATCCATTTATTGCTTGATTCTTTTTTTTGTATTAAATAATTTCAATTCATACACAAACTTACGGTTTCTCACACAATTGCTATTTTTTTTTTTTTTTCCCAACAACAAAAACATCGAAACAACAACTAAAGAGAGAAAAAAAAAAATAAAGAGAGAGAAAGAAAGAAAGAGAGTGGATGAATAAGAATAAGAAGAAGAGAGAACTGAAACTTTGACTGAACAAAAAAATTTTTTTTTTTTATTTTTATTTTTTTTATTTTATTTTCTATTCAAATAAGTTTTACTTGAAATTAATCAACGACATTATCTTTCAAAAGTCAAGTTTTTTTCACTACTGCTACTATTACTACAACGACAACAACAACAACAAGAAGGAGAATAAAAACTAGATCTATTATTCCTCGGCTCCCATATAGTACTCACTGTGATTTTATTTTTTTTGGATTTCCTTGCTTCAACTCATTTATTCATTTCATTGATTTAAATCATTTTTATTGTTTTATTTATTATTTTATTTATTTATTGATCAACTAAGCATTTTTCCAACTAGCAAGAAAAAACTAGAATTAATTTACCAACCTGTTCTTTTTTTTTTCTTTTAAATCATTAATATAGTATAAAGAAAAAAACCATGCCACCAAAGAAAGGATTACGTTCATTTAAACCAAGACAACGGGTACTTGCGAAAATGCAAGGATATTCACCATGGCCAGCATTTGTTGTACCTCAAGAACATATTCCTCAAGACGTGTTTAAAGCAAAACCAAAGAAAGGTGAACCATATTGCGTTATTTTCATACCTGATGGAGATTATTATTGGATTAATGATAAGGGAATAACTAATCTTAGTGATGAACAATTGAAATCAAGTTTGGCTGATATACCTATTGATATTAAAAAGAAAATGAAAAATTTGAAAGGAGTTGTTAGAGGTAAAGTGACTCCTATTAAACATGCTATAGCTGCAGCTGATGGATTGGATTATGATGATTTTATTGATCATTTGGCACAAGTTCAGGCCGGAGTTGATGAAGAAGAGGAAGAAGAGGAGGAGGAGGAAGAAGAAGAACAACAACAGGAGGAGGCAGTAGCAGAAGATGGCGAAGAAGAAGAAGAAGAACAAGATGAAGTTAACGAAGATGGTCAAAATGATGATGAATTAGAGTCATCAAAACAAGAAGTCCAAGATGAAGAACAAGAAGAGGAGGAGGAGGAGGTAGAAGAAGAAGAAGAAGAGGATCTTGAAAGGATAGCGAAGTCCAAGTCCAAGTCCAAATCCAAATCGAAAGCAAAATCAAGGAATATTAAAGTTAAACCAAGAAATGTCAAATCAGATGATGAAGCAGATTTTGGTGATGTTTCAGATGAATCTATTGAAACAAAGAAAACTTCAAAGAATGGGAAAAATTTAACTAGATCAGGATCTAATGGAAATGGTAGTGGGAAAAAGAGAAAATTTGAAGAAGAAAATGATTTAAAATTAAAAGATCGAAAGAAAGCTCGTCCAGTGTCACGACCAGGTAGATCCGGTAGTGGTAGTACTAGTACTAGTGAAGAAGATCGTCCTATTAAACGAGAAAGAGGAACTTTAATTACACCATCTATTGAAAAACCAGTTCTTAGTGAAAAGGAAAAACAAAATCAATTATGGCTTTGTCGAGTTAAACTTCAAAAACCCTAATACAAAGAAATCAACCAAATACTCCCAAGGATACCATTGGATTAAAACCACCAACAGCAGATGAATTACTGACAGCAAGATTGATATTGTACCGATTATTGGAATTTCCAATTGATAAGGAATTATTGAGAAAAACCAAAATGCATAAAGTTTTGAAGACTATTATAAAGGATAAAAGTTTGGAATATAGTGATAGTTTTAAATTACATGATAGATGTGAAGAAGTTTTGAATAAATGGCATGAACCAATTGAAGAATTAAGAAATGAGAAAGTTTATGAACATAAGAGAAGTCATAGTAGAGATGATATTGATAATGGTGATTCTATTAATTCTAATAATTCCAAGGATAATGGAAATAAATCATTAAAAGAAATTAATAGAAAATTGGTACATCAAGATGATTCTGAAGTATCAGGATTAGAACAAAGTATATCAGAATTGGATCAACCAAAGATTTCTGAATTATCAACTGATGATATATGATAATTTGGTTTTTAAGAGAGATGTCAATGAAATCATCTCAGATATAGTTAAAATAATGAATATTTGGTTAGACATACATATATAGTCCCCTTACTTTCAACCTTTTAAATAATTAATGTATTATATTTATAAAGTAAACCAAAGTAAAGTTCAATGATTACCAAGACAGGTTTTATTATTCTTCCTAAATTTGTAGAACAAATCACAAAGGTACGGCTACTCTGTAAAAAAAAAATCCACAGAACTTCCGGACGGAACAGGAGGCGCGAGAACAGCGAAAAAAAAAAAAAACGAAATGAAAAACTAACCACTCTCAAGTTACGGCGATATCACCCGCTAAAAGAAAAAAAAAAAATTTCAAGGAGGAGTAAGATCTGAGAAAATGAAAATGAAAATAAATAATAAATCAATACACAGTAAGAGATCTTAACTGTAAATTTTTAAAGCTATATAATTCTTTTATCAAATAATCATCATTTAAAACAAGTATCTATAAGAAGAAAAAGAAATTATATTAAATAAAAATTTTTGTTTTTTTTTCTTTCAAGTTTCACAAAGGATATTTGAGTTATATAATTGTGTAATACATTACAATACCAATCCTCTACCCAAATAAGAATTCATTCAAATGTAATCCAATAAATTTATTCAATTTTAAAAAGGAAAATTTTTTTAATGTAAATTTAAAAGTCGGGTAAAAGTAAAAAAACACACCCATACACCAATAGATAAGTCACATGACTTTAAGGTACTTCACACGACTGCGCGTAAGATTTTTTTTTTTTTTTAACTCATCGAAGAGAAAAAAGATTTTCTTCTTTTCTTTGGTTTTGTTCATTGAATTAGTGTGTTAGTGTGAGAGAGAAAGAGAGAGAAGAATTGCATGAAAAAGTGAAAACCAAAACTAGAAAATTTTTTTCTTTTTCTTTTTTTTTTTTCTCTTCCTTTTTTTTTTTTTCTTTCTTGAAAAACTATAACTATTTTATTAAATTAATCCAAAATGGCTGAAGAAGATGTATGTTAAATTCATTACTATATTAGATCTATTACAAAGATTAATAGAGGTATTTGTCTTTTTTGTTTTTATCATTGGAAAAAGTTGTGTAATTGAATTGAATTGGATTTGAATCAAATGAATCAAGGGGGGTGAGGGCATATATTTGCAATGTGCGAGAAGGGGCGATTTTACAAAGAGAATAGGTTTTAATGATTTTCTTTAATGAGATAAGGATCTATATATATATATATATATCTCCTCATTAATCAACAATTGATGATATGATATTTATTATAAACATCATTGAATCAATAATGATTTTGTCTATTCATCCATTGGTTGAATTTTTGACAACATTTTTTTTTTTAGGTTGCTTCTTTAGAATTTTATTAATTGTTGGACAAAAATTTTTTTTTTTTTGATGTTGAGAAGAAGTAGAAGAAAAAAAAAAGAGGCAACCAATTTTTGAACCTAAGAGAAGAGAAAAAAAATTTTTCAATATAGTTTAACAACCTTTTCAATATCAAGGATATATATACAAACACACAGATAGACAGACAGACAGACAGACATGAAGATAGATTTCTATTAATCTTTGTTATTGATTTGAATTTTCATTTTTTTTTTGTTTCTTCTTGAAGAATAAAAATTGAGATGAGTTTTAATACTAACATGAATAAAATTTTTTTTATTATAGCACACCTTTGAAACCGCCGATGCCGGTGCTGCTTTGACCTTCCCAATGCAATGTTCTGCTTTGAGAAAGAACGGTCACGTTGTTATTAAAAACAGACCATGTAAAATTGTTGATATGTCCACTTCTAAAACCGGTAAGCACGGTCACGCTAAAGTCCATTTAGTTGCTATTGATATTTTCACTGGTAAGAAATTGGAAGATTTGTCTCCATCTACCCACAATATGGAAGTTCCAAATGTTTCTAGACAAGAATTCCAATTATTGGACATTGATGATGGTTTCTTATCTTTAATGACCAACGATGGTGACACCAAAGATGATGTCAAGGTTCCAGAAGGTGAATTGGGTGACAAATTACAAGAAGAATTTGATGACGGTAAAGATTTGATTGTTACCATCATTTCTGCTATGGGTGAAGAAGCTGCTATTTCTTACAAAGAAGCTCCAAAAGGTGCTTAAAGAGATTTAGTAAAAACTTTAATAAAAAAATTTTTTACTACTATTATTATTACTTCACGATGAATGAAATTTTCCAATATTTTTTTTCTTTTTTTTTTTTTTTTATTATTCTTTTGTTTTTTCTAAATAACATATAATAAAGATCAAATTAATTTGTAAAGAAGATTCAAAATACACTTGATTCAACTGAACATAAATAAAAAGAATAGAAAGAGGTAAAGAGATAATTAAATAAAAAAAAAAGAATTAAAAGGAGGGGAGGATATATAGTATTAATCAAATATTCATAAATATATAAAATATTGTAAACTTTTTTTTTTTTTCATTTGAATGAAATTTTTTTTTTATTTAATTCAATTAGATCTAAAATTGGTCTGTTGTTGTTGTAATTTGTTGTTGATCTAGGTTAGGTTAGATGTCGTGTGGGAGATCATATCATATCATATCATATCATATCATATCACTAGTAATGGCAAGGGGAGGGAAGCCAAAAAAAAGGGTTTGTAGTTTTCTGAAATATCATACCACTACAAGAAAAAAATCAGCTTTACCTAAATTACTGTACTCTATATTTTTTAATGAAAATTTTACAATAAAGAAACCACCACAATTAGAAATATAAATACCCATATAATGCAATAGAATGCAATAGAATGAAATGTATACTGAAATTAGTACGGTAGATTTGTATGTGTGTGTACTGTACATTTCTTAATTATATAAATTATAGTAAAATTCTCTTGATTTACATTAATTCAATTCAAGATATCACGTGATGTATATAAAGGGAACAAGGATATTTTTTTTTTTTGCAATTAAGTTAGACTGGGAGTGAAAGGAAAGAAGATATTGTATATGTGTTTCCATAAATTGAATAATTGTACTGTAGTGTATGTGTATGACTATTCCTAAAAAGATTCCATTGCTTGTAGTATTATGTGTTTTTTTTTTGAAGTTGTATTGACGAGGATGATGATGATGATGGTGATTTATATAACTTGATATCATCCTGATGATGCTTCTTCTCTAATCATAGTAAGAATTTAATGATTTAATATGTAGTTGTTTGATTTAATTCAATAATAGGATTTTTATTATATTTAGTTGAAATTATTTGATTTATTTAAATTTTTGGGGATGGTTAAAAAGAATACAAATTATGAATATCGTCTTTAGTTGTATCTATATTGAATTTGGAATAGGATCAAACCAATATGTTTTTATCAAAATTATATTCATCAATTATTATTCATGATTCTACAAAATATAAAATATTTACAATTAAAGGATTATTTCAAAGAATTAAATTACAAGAATATTCAACAAAGATGAATATTTTGGATGTATTTGAAACGATTGAATCTTTTGGGTGTCTGATTATTAACAAAGTATCAGTTGTCTTCCAGACCCAAAACAAATTAGAGTTGAAAGTATCAATTTGTTTTTGTTGAATCATATGATTATCATGAAGAAATTATTTAAAGTTGCAAAAGATTTCAATATTTCCAACAAAAAAAAAAGAAGAATTAAAGAATAAAGATTTTTACAAAAATTAAAGAATAATTCTTTATAATTTTTTTGATGAATTTAATGGCTCAATATTACAATAATTTGACATTGCCTGAATATAAATTTGAACTTGAATAATTTTTCAGGTGAAATTGAATGGATGAAATAAATTTTAATAGAATTTTTTTTTTTTTCTATTTCATTAAATTCTATTGATAGACAATTTATAAATCAACCAAATTTTTTCATGAATTTGACAGACAGGATTGAAATTAAGGGTAAATTAGATCCGAATGATACAAATCATATTCCAAGAAATTTAAAAACAATTAGAGTTTAATATTGAGAGAGAGAGAGAGAGAGAGAGAGAGAGAGATTTAATCAACCATGGTTGGGTTTTACTAATCACTTCTTGAGTCGATATATGTTACAGTTAAGAGTTCAAGGACATCCGGATAGATTCATTGTAATTTTAAAAAGATTTAACAATTAAAAAGTTTGATTAGCATTAAAATTTGATAATAGGAATTCTGGTTCTACAATGAATGATATTTCTTAAAATGAAGATAAAGATGAAGATGATGGTGATTGTTTTGGATTTACCAATAAACTTCAAAGAATTTGGAAATAAAATAAGGTAATCAATCAATCAGCATATACCAAATCATTATCTTATGTATAAAATTTTATTTTTTTTTTTTACAAAGGAATTTGTATAATCAATTGACAATTATCTTCTTTACCAATATAAATATCTTTTTCTTTCTTTATTATTCTACAAGTACAATTGAAGTTATTAAATATAAGATATATATATATATATATATTGTAGATATATAAATTGAAAATTTGCTAGATATCAAAACTTTTGTTAGTAAAAATAAAAAAAAATTAAAAAAGCAATAGAAATATTGATCCTATGTGAAGACTTTAAACGTTGATCCGTTATCTACTCAAACAAACCCTAATTCACACAAAATACGAATTAATTTAATAAAAACCAAAAATATGAAAATTTTTTTTAAAAAAAATTTGGAAAATTATTTTCATTTTTATATTTATATTAATTATTTCACTTTTTTATCTCTTTAATTATACCACGTTTTTTTTGGTTATTTTTTGGTTAATATTTTAATAGTTTTAGATAAGGTTCAAATGGTTAATTGCTACTATTATTATTAGTTTAATGCATAAATCACAAGAGTTTCTCTCTTCACTTACATTGCTTCAAATTTCAAAAATTTAAACTTCATCATAGTTTTTTTTTAAAAAAAATTCGAACATTACATGTATTCAAATGAAAAATAGTTTGATTTTAGATAAAAAAAACTGAATGGTAATAATTATCATTAATCAATGATTTGTATTATATGATGATAGAAAACTTACATTATGTAACATGATTCAGTGCCGGGAAAATATCGGTAAATGTAACCGGGTAGTAAATTGCCTCGGTTTCAGATTGATGATTGTAGAATGCCGAATGTGTATTCCGGAGATATAGTATCGAAGCGTGTATCAAGTGATCCGATTGGACACTGATGATGTTAGCACGGCATTTGTCTAGTATAGGCCCGTGCCGAGGATTATTACTAATCAATGCAACCATCATACAATTACAACTTGTAATACTATCTCTACGAATGTAAGGGTGGTTTGGGGAAGTGGATCCGACAAATTAGTTGTAACATACCTCTGGAGATATATCTCCGAAGGTAATATAAATAGAGGTGAAAAGAACGTATCTTTGAAACTCAGATTTATAGAAATTAACGAACAATACAACATTGTCTAGGATTCCGGTTTTTTCTATCGCATTACTAGACTTCATTTTATATTTGCTCACACAAATACTTATTTATATGATTCTACTCTGTAACAATAAAGAAACTAAAATTTAAATTCAATTGATATTCACTTACATACAATACATATATTAAAATTGATTAATTATGTGAAATCAATCAATTAATCAAGGCACAGCCCAACAAAGCATACATCACAGCATAGCTTTCTTTTTCTACCATTTGTATCTTTTTTAATAGATTATAAATCTCATATATTAAAAAGATAAACTTTTTTATATTGAATAAAAAGTAATTTATGATAAACAAACAAAATTATTTACAAAATGAAAATTTAATTACTTGTATTTCTAGAATTGTTTTTAATCTGTAAATTCCTTAATTTTTCAAAATTTGATATTAAATATTAAATATACAGTATACTGTATATTTAACTGTGCCTTGTTTCAAAATGAGGCGTTGAATTTTAAATTATACTAATTTAATTCAGTTATAAAAAAATTGGCATAAAAAGAAGGATAACGGATAATTTGAAATTACAGAAAATATAATATTTGCTCCGATATATTATTTCCCTTTCCCTTTTCCTTTTCCTTCCCCCCTTTTAGACCCCCAATTAGTACGAAACATACATACTATCTGTCTCTGTATCTGTCTCTCTTGTCTTACATTTAACCCACCCCTCTTTATAATTTGTCTTTGATGATTAGTTTTTTTTTTTTGTTTTGTTTTGAAAAATATGGGGGAATTTATTGTTTATGTTCAACAATGAAATCAAAATCAAAATCATCATCATCATCTTATTCTTATTCTTCAGTAATACTACAATTATTATATAATCACTAATTGTAAGGAATATACAAATATATATCTATCCTACGTAAATGTAAAATAAACTAAAATGAATAAACTACAAAAGATATAAACAATGTAAAGAGAAAGAAACTTAAAAATTTCATAGTTAAATAAAAAAAATTTAGGCTAAATATTCAATTAAAGACATACATGTAATCTATAACATTACTATATACATTAATTAATTAATTAATTAATAATCTTACATAATTATTTGCCCAAATTATTATTTTATTGAATCGTGCAAATAATTTTACAGATAGTATCACGTGATTGACCCCAGATTTTTAAAAAGCCATAATTTTAAAAATAAATTTTTTTTTTTTTGGTGGTCGGAATTTACGCCTCAATTTTATTTTTATTATTACATTTGTATCTCCGGAAGAATTAGGGAGGAGGAAGGAAAAAAAATAAAAATGATGTAGATAATGCATATACACAAGATATTGGGTCAGGTTTTTATTTACATGTGTACTGTACAATTAAACAAAAACATTGATCTCGTAGATGATAATATTAAGTAAGTAAGTAATTAATTAATTGTTATATAGTAATAAAATAAAGTTCATTTGATTGTTAACTTTTGTATTAATGGGATAAATTTTCATTTTCCTTAAATTTGTAAGAAACTTTTTTCTTCTCCCCTTTTTTTTTCTTCTTATAAAAAGCAAAAATTTATTGCTTGGATTTTATTTTAAATTTTTTTTTTGTTCAAAATTTTATTTTATTTATTTTTATTTTAATTTTTTCCAACCCTTTAATCAGAAATATTTCCAATTTATTCCATTTACAGCCACATCAACCAAAAAACTTTACCCTTTTTTTTAACTTATATATTCACATATTCAGTTTGTTTGTTTTTTTTATTTAATTATATTATATTAATAGGATATTTGATTTATTGATTTTCAAAAATACTTTGACTTTTATTCCCTTATCATTTTCATTCCTCATTTTCCCATTCCTTCCGACCTTTTCTTTATTCTTAAAATAAAAGAGAATAGATCATAAGAATTACAACGGGTCATATGTCAGTTACAGCAACAACAGATACTACGTTGTTATTACAAGCAACTAATTCACCATCTCCTACTTTTACATTTTCTAATGATAATAATAATAATAGTGGTGGTTTTGGTAATCAATATCAAACTGCTACTGTATCAGGTCAAGCAGAAAGTACTAGTAATTCTAATTCAAATAATTATAATAATCAAACTATTGGTGCAACACCTTCAGCAGTATTATTTTTTTAGCATTAGGAGTTGGAGTTGTAATTGCATTTTTATTTATTTTTTCACTATACGATATTTTATAAGAATTAAATATGGAGTTAATTTATCAGGTTTATCAAGAAGAAATTTTTATAATTATCAAAGTCAATCAACAAATAATAATAATAGTGATGATAATGATAATGGAAGTAGAAATAATTCTATGGTTAATGAACATTCATTTGCTCATATTTTTACAACTACTGAAGTTCAAGATCAATTACAATATATTCGAGAACATCATTATTTAAGAGGTGAAATTATTGATAGAAGATTAAATTATGGTTCAGAATCATTATCTGCAAGAAGACGTAGAAGAAGACGTCAAAGAAGACGTAGAAGAAGAGGTCGTTTTGCTAAAATGAAAAAATTATCTATTGAAGAAGTTGAATTATTATTTCCACAAAAAACTTATAGTTCTTGGTTAAATGGTGGTAAACAACAAGATATAGAAAAACGTGCTGGAATGTTATATGAAGAAGAACATCAACATGAAGATCAACAACAACAACAACAACAACAACAACAACAACAAGTACAAGAACAACAAAGTGATATTAATAATACTATTCATGTTAGTGATGAACGAAATAGTTATGAAACTGATGGTGATGATGATAATTCTACCCTACCCACATTATATACTTCAAATGTCAATAATAATGTTACTAATATTGGAACTTCATCAAGTTCTAATGATATTGAAATGAAAAAATTGAAAATTATTTCACATGTTGAACATGATGATGATGATGAAATTGATTTAGCTGATGATGGAATAACTACATCTCCAATAACAACAAATACTGATGAAAAAAATCAAATAATAACTGATGATATAATTGATCAACATAGTTTACATTTTGATTCTGGTTCATGTGCTATTTGTTTAGAAATAATTGAAGATGATGATATTGTACGTGGATTAATTTGTGGACATGTATTTCATGCAGAATGTTTAGATCCTTGGTTAACTAAAAGAAGAGCATGTTGTCCGATGTGTAAACGAGATTATTTATTTAAAAGAGATTATCATGATCCATAATAATAATAATAATAATAGTATTAATACTGAAGAGAATTCTGGTAATTCAAATAACACTGATGGTAATGGCAATACTAATGGAAATGAAGAAAATCAAAATAATAACAATACTAATGAGAATAATAATAATAATAATAATAATAATAATAATGAAGAAGATGTTGATGTTGATGATGAGGATGATGATGATGATGATTCATTAAGTATAGATTTAGAAGAATTAAGAAATAATCCAGCATTACAATTAATGTTACAAGAATTAATTCCTCCAAGTGAAAGAGTTCGAATGATATTAAATGATTCAAGATATAATGAATTAAATTTAGAAGAAAGAGGTCATGAAATTGCAAATAAAAAATATGGTAAATTTTTTAAAATTATTTGGTGGAAATTAATGGGAATTTCAAAAATTGATTTATTTAATTGGGCTGTTTTAAAATTAGTTAATCAATTTAGAAGAGATCATCCTGATTTATTTCAAGATAATTCAACTGATAATAATCAAATTACAAAATGATGAACAAACTGAAGGTGTAACAAATACTGAAAATGAATCATCACAACAACAACAACAACAACAACAAGAACAAGAACAAGAACAACCATCACCATCACAACAACAAGAGGAATCAGAAGTTGATATTGGTGAATCATCATCATCAATAAGAAGACAAATAATTGAAAACAGAGTATAATTTAGCATACATGTTTTATTTTAGTTGTAATTATTAAGTTTCTTTTTGTACAGTATTTTAGTTTAATTCTTTCTTATTAGTTAAATATCTTATTTCTTTTATTTAGTATTACTAATAATAATAGTTTTTCTTTGTTTTGTTTTTAAATTATTTGAAAGATTAATTAAATGTGTTTATATATTTATATTTATATATCAGAAGTCACGTGAGTACTTGATGATTTTTACTAGAGAGGAAACAATAAAAGTGTAAATTGAGTGAGATTTTTTTTTTGATTGATTGATTGTGGAGAGATAGAGATACAGATAACGAAATGAAATAAAATAAGGAACAAAAAAAAAGTAAAGGAAAATATTTTTATTTCCCTTTTTTCTTCTTTTCTTCTTCTTTTTTTCTTTTTTAATCAACATAAATCTGAACCCTTGAAGTAATTTTATTAATTTCAAGATAATTTGATTCAAGGAAAGGAATAACGAGATACCAATTATCAATTCCTACTAACTTTAAATTTCATATATTTAAATCTAGCATTCATTTACTTTCCTCCTTTTTTTCTTCATTTGGGGGAGGAAGTAATTTTATTCTTTAATATATATGTTTATGTTTTATGTTAATTTATTTGAATTATTTAAATTGTAGATTCTATTTCCTTGTAAATTAATAGAGATTTAATTATTTATCAATGTTATTTAATAGAGATGTGCTATATATTAATGGGGGAGGGGTTTAATATATTTTATATCTAAATGAATACTAGAAATCAATCATCTATTCTAGTTGTTCAAAGTTAATAAAGTTATACTCTGGTGTATTTATCACGTATATATAAGAATAAAATGTTTATACAATAGTAAATCATTATAATACTATTGGATTTGGGAGAATAAAAATAAATAATATTATTAAGGAAATACTGTGTGTTTATATTACTTTTAGTAGTAGAAATCACTGGGTAGTGTAAATTGGCATACACATTTAAAGAAAAAGTAAGGGGGCGGAGAGAAAGCCGAGGGTTAATTATAGAGAAAATTACAATAAAAAATTGGTGATAACAACAACACCACCAACAACAAAAAAAAAAAAAAAATAAATTATTTGTTCACTTTCTTTCTTTCTTATTTTGTATGTAAATTTCTATTTCCAGATTTGAAGGTTTTTTTTGTCGTTAAATTGTTTGGATTTTCTTGAGATTTGTTAACATTTTGTTCATTTATGTTGAGATTTTGTTTAAGTTTTAATTCTATATAATTTACTTTGTTGTTGAAGTTTAACTTGCAATTATTCCAGTGGTTGGAGTTCCAGTGATTGTTAAGTTACAATCCCCTGAAATTCCCTGAAATTGTTTCATTCCATATTTATATATTTACTAACATTATTTAATTTTAAATTATCTAGCAATTACTTTGAATGAATAAATAATATTCCCTTATAAATATATATATCTATCTATCTATTTATTTATCTATCTATACTATTATCATGTAGTAGCTATTACCTACAATTTAAGTAATACCATTACTCTTATGAGAGATTAAACATTCTCTATTTGATAATCTTGGACTTTATCATAAAACTTCATAAAATCCTTCGACATCATTACTTACCCGTTTCATGTCTATATGATAGAGTTTATATATTTCACTTTATACAGATAACAGAACTAGATACTTTTTTTTGATAAATGTATCCTTAAACATACCCCCCATAATATATTTTTTACTTTCTTTAAAAAGATTCAATTGATTTATACTGTAAATCACCACCTGGGAAATTATTTGATAAGAGAGATTATTTATGAGATTTGATTTAATGATCAACTTGCTTGAATCATTCCTCATAATTTCTATTCAACAAACCAATTTTGATAATATCAAAAAAACAATCAATTGATGGTATATTCTATCAGTTAATACTTACATATAATTGGTTATATAAAACTGTCGATTCAATCATTTAACCAATTGCTTATCCTTATCCTTATCCTTTATTCACCTTGTGTTTACTAAATTCTAATGTTCCTGCATATATCCGCAATACCAAAACTTTAGGAGAGAAAGGGAAAAAAAAAAAAAATTCTGAGTTTCTGTTTTCTTGAAGGGAAAATTTTAGTGAGAAAAAATTTTTCTCTTTTTTTTTTTTTTTTTCAAATTTTACTAATTATCATCTCACTTTTAATTAAAAGAATAAGAAGAAGAAGTAGAAAGTCTTCATTCGTATACAACATTTATTATTATACATTTATTATTTAAATTTTTTTTTTTTAAATTGTATATTTACCTTACGAAATTAATCATAATTCTTTTAGAAAAATCATGGCTCCACCTAAGAAAAATGTCAAGATGGATTTAGGTTCATTCTTAGCTGATGATTCCTTTGGAGGTTCATGGGCTGATCAAGAAGTTGATATTAGTTCCATTGGAGTTTCTTTAGATCAACCAGCTTATTCAACTGCTGCCCCAATTGGTGCTACTGGTAATACTTCTACTAATACTTCTTCTTCTACTAATAATAATACTTCAGGTTATGAATCTCAAAATTTTGGTAATGATGAATTTAAAAGAGAAAGAAAAGAATTTCCAATTCCTGATCAACCACCATATCGTGCTAGAGTTTCTAATTTACCATGGGAAACTGATGAAAATTCTATTGTTAGACATTTTGAAGATAGAATGCAAACTCAAGATATTATTTCTGATGTTGTTTTACCAAAAGATAGAGAAACTGGTAGATTAAGAGGATTTGCATTTGTTACTTTTAATGAACGTGATATTTTAGAAGAATCTTTAAATTTATCAATGTCTGAATTCCAAGGTAGAAAAATTTATGTTAATGTTGCTGCTCCACCAAAAGAAAGTGAAGGTGATTGGAGATCAGGTAGAGGTGGTAATAATACTTCTACTAATAGAAGAGAACCAGCTGTTGAACTTGATTGGGGTTCAGCAAGAAATTCAAGAGTTGAACTTCCACCAAGACAAAGATCAAATAGAAATTTCAACAATAATAATGAAGAAGGTGAACAATCAAATACTAATTCTACTCCAAGAGCTCCAAGAAGACAAGAACCTGAACTTGATTGGGGTTCTGCTAGAGGTGCTAGAGTTGAACTTCCTCCAAGACAAAGATCAAATAGAAATTTCAACAACAACAACAGCAATAATAATGAAGATAGTACTACTCCAAGAACTCCAAGAAAACAAGAACCTGAACTTGATTGGGGTTCAGCAAGATCAACCAGAGCTGAACTTCCAATCAGAGAAAGATCTAAAAGAACTAATAGCACCACCAACACCAACATCAACATCAACATCAATGATACTACTAATACTATTAAAAACCAACTGAACCTGAATTTGATTGGAAAAGAGGTCAAACTTTACCATCTGGTCGTAGATCAAACACTTCAACTAAAAAAGATGATAAAAAAGAAGATCAATCATCTCAACAACAACAACAAGGTCCACAAAAATCTCATTTTAGTGTTTTAGATATTGAAGATGAAGAAGATGATGAAGAATCAAATGAAAATAAACAAATTAATCAAACTTCAGTTGATAAATTAACTGAAAAAACTTCTGATTTATCAGTTAATGATGATAATGAAGATGGTTGGGAAGTTGTTAAAAATAAATAAGTACAAAAATTAAAATTCCTTCTTACTAATCAACAAACAAACAAACAGAAAATATTAAAAATTGGGAAAAATATTGATCCCCATTACCTAAGAGTTGAAATTAATAATAATTAAATAAAAATTTAACAACTCCAAGCTTCTAAAATAAAATAAAAAAAAAAACATCTTTCTTGCTTTGCTTTACTTGTTACATATATATATATATATTATTTTCATTTTTTTTTTTTTCTTCTTTTTGGATTGTTTTTAGTTTATATTTGTATAATAGGTAGTTTATGTATATAAAATCAATACATATAATTGAATTGTTTTAAACTGTAGTTTTATTTGCTACAGTAGGGAAAAAAATTTTTTTTATCAGTTTGAATTTAATTATTTAATGTACTGTACATTTTTATCAATGGTCGTGTGTGTACCGATCCATGAATAAGTATATAAAGGAAGAGATTCCCCCCCCCCACCAAAAAAAAAAAAGACTACAACAGGGTGACACTGAATCCATTATATACTTCTGCCTTTATGTTTGAACTATGTTTAGAGCCATTGCTATACGTATTGTGACAATTATACAATTACTAATATCTTGATATTCTTGTAATATCTATCATTCTAGCTTTTAAAAATTATAGTATATAATAATTATTCATTAAATATATTTTTTTGTATTTATTATTTATTAGTAATTAAAAAAATAATTTGTAGATATTAATTCATTAAGATACTACTAAACTCTACTAATTGATCTTCTTTTCATGGTTTTTGTTAATACTTATAGTTGTTCATAATCCATTAGTATTTTAAGAGAATCAACCTCCGCCCCTCCATCACTCCCATGAATAATCTCTCTTTTTGAAATGGGGAAAAGGAGGAGGAGTGGGAAGGAAAATCGTTGGTGAAAAATTTCCTTCCTTTTGTAGATTGCTTCCTTTTGAAAAGATCAATTCATCATAATTATAGTAATTACTACATCGATTTCATAGTATTTACTTTATCTGATTTGTTAAAATACTGGAGTTCATTTAATTCCCATTCACATGTTGACATAAAATGTTTATATCTTGTCATTAAAATTCATTAACATCCTTATCTACTACTATCCAATGTGTACACGTGACTGATCCATCACGAGCGATATGGGTGATACTTTTTTTTTTTCTTCTTTTGTATTTCAACAAACCCAAACAAAAAAAAAAAAGAGTGTCAATTGAATTTTCTCATATGAGTGACAAAACAAACTATTATTTGACGTTCATCACATTCATCATGACAGAATCACAGAATATACAAATAGATGATTATTATCTAATAAATTCCAAAGGTATGTATCAATCAACGCGTTATTATTTTTATTTTTTGATTATCATTTATCATTTATCATAAATATAGAGAAACCCATCTAACATATTATTTTTAATTTAATAGATATTTATAAACCATTAACACCGACACCTACGGATAATCTACTTAAGAAATATGGATTAGAATCAATTACTAAATCATTAGCAAGGACAAATCCCGATGGTTCAAAAGGAGTTAAATTAAGAAAATCATATAAAAATCATATTCAAGATTTACCAGGAAAACATCAAATTTCACCAAATAAATCAATACCACCAGGTTTAATGGATCCTAATTTAGATAAACATCCTGATATTATACAACCTTTAAATAATGATTTATTAAATAAAGCTATTAAATTTGATAAGACTCCTGTTAATGGAATTCCAGGATTTAATAGTTCTGATTTAGCTATTAATGATCAACAAACTTTAATGAGAGGTGATGATTTAAATGATGATGAATATACTAAAAAATTAAAAAGAAAGAAAAAAAATCAAAATCAAAATGGTGCTGGTGGTTCCAATACTGGTGGTGGTGGTGGTGATTTAAAAAGACAACATATATAAAAGAAAAGAAGATATACTAAAAAGAAAAGTTTTAAAATCTGGGGGGGGGGGGTTAGAATTGGGGGGATATATATATGAATCAAGAGCATTTTTTAAATCTTGTTGTATATATTTTATACTTGTAATATTACATGATTTGTTTAATTATTATTATGATTGTACAATCTATTCATTTGCAGGTTTGGAAGGATCAACAGCCATGATTTGTCTAACATCAGTTAATGAGTGAACTGTAGATCTTCTTCTTCTTCTTTTTTTATATTTTCTTTTAGATTTTTCTTTTGTAGCAGTGAATTTATTGGCTAATAATGTACCAATATGACCAAGGATAATTTTAGTGATTTCTTTTTGAATCATTTTTGAAAGATCCATAAATGATAATATTTCATTTTGAATATTCCATTCAGGTAATTTAATTTTTAAATCATAAACATTAAGAATTCTTTTAAATCCTTTATTAAGTTTAAGGGTAACTTGTAATGAAATTGCTTGAATAAATAATGAAACAACTGAAAAATATTTTTTTGATCTTTCAATCATAATTTTAATATCTTTATCTTCATCAATTAAATCATTACTACCACTACTATTACTATTACCATTACCTGATGATTTCCCACTAACTGATAATAACGTTAAATTTCTTTCTCTCTTATTTTTACTTGTTAAACTTTTATTTTGTTCTTCATCAAGTTTCATCCCTTTATTGGCTCCTTCATTTTGAGTAATAAATCCAAATTCTTCATCTTTTTGATCATCAGAATTTTTAGTAACTTCATCTTCTTTTCTATCATTTGCAATAGCAATAATTTTACTATCTTTAACACCACCATCTTTAGAATCAGTTTGTAATATGAAATTCATCAATTTCTCACCAGTTATTTCATCAATTTTAATATTTAACGGTGAAGCAGAAACAGAAACATTTTCAATAACTTTAATTCCTCCAACTGATTTATTCATGGTCCATTCTAATTCAATTATATTATCATTAGGTTTTTTCTCTAATGGTTCAAGAAATTCTGGATATCTTGCATCTTCAATCAAATTAAATGCTCTCATTTGTCCAATATGTACTTTATTAATATTAGATCCACTTTCAAGTTCTTTACGTTTATAAATCCCTTTAGTTAAAGCAATATCCATAATTGGGGTTCTATCATCTTCTAAAATTTGTAAAATAATTTCATCAGCCATAATTAACCATGACATTTGTAAAGAATCAGATGAATCAGTTGCATAATCACCTGTTAATAAAGTTTTAAGTAATAAAAATATATCACTAGCAATATCACCTCTTTCTAAATTAAGTTGTAAATGATTATTCAATTCTTCATTATTTAATGAATCCTTTCGGAAACTATAATTAAATGTTAAAGTATTCAATAATCGATAATATTGTTGCATTTCACATAATTTCTCAGATAATGCTCCCAAATCTTCAAAATCAATTGTAAATTTCATTTTTTTGATTTTTTCTTGAATAACTTTACTCATTGGTTCACTATAAAATAGTAAACTAAGAATAATCACATATAATGTGAAATATTGACTTGAAGTTGAAGTTATAACAAGTGAAGGAATATCAATTTCAAATCGAAGTGGAGATATATCATCATTATCTTTTTTAGTTAAAATCTCACTCTCATAGACTAATGTCATAACTGAAAGATTTTCAATAAGTAGATTATTAGCTCCAACCCATTTGCCATTTTGAGTTATTTCTGGACCTAACCAAGGTGGCCAATTGGATTTTTTTGCTCCATAAGGATTGTTTACTGTTAACATTGATGAGCTTCCAAGAATTTCCTTCTTATTTAATACAAAAACATTAGCATCTTGTAATAATCCTCCATATCTTGTTTCTAATAATACTCCATCACTTCCATCGGAACTATCTGAATCCATAACGGATAAAATTTTACCTTTGATAGAAGGAGCAGCAATTATAACAACAGAATCTTCATAATCTTCACTTTGAAGTTGAATTTGTGGAGCAATTATTTCAATTAAATAATCTTCAACTAAATTTTCCCCATCTTGAATTTCTCTTAATATAGAAGTAAAATTATCGATTCTTTGTTGTGAACTTGCATTTCGATCAATTGTTGATCCACCATCTCGAGTAAATGCACGCATGATTGGGGAAGTACTGGCACTAGATGATAATTCATCAGTGGCTTCTAATAATTCATTTGCTTTTTGCATAATTTTATCTAAAGTTTTAATGGAATTATATGAAAGATATTTCCTCATGGATGATTTAAGTTTAACAAAATGAATATAACGTAATGTGCAATTTCTATTATTAAAGTTCCAAATCAGTTGTGGTGAATAAAATGTAAATTTATTATGAAATTTCTCTGATTTATCAAGATCAGATAATGTTGAAGCTCGACGAAGTTTTGACTTAATTCCACGATTAACTCTATTGATCTCTTGTTCTAAAAACAGAATACGTTTTCGTAAATCCTGGGTAGTTTCTGTTTCTTTGGATTTATAAATTTCATTAAATTGTTCTTCTAATGCTTCAAGTCTTTGGGTTAATACTTGTTTCCTTGTTTCTAATGGATTATTAGAACCAATACAACATTTATGAAATCCTCCATAAGTTGATCCAAGACGATAATTACCTTCATCAAATCCCATATCATGGGTATCTCTTTCATAGGAAAACCTAGGCAAATTCATAAGTGGGAAAATAGATATCGATTTAACATTTTTAACTGGTGTCAAATATACTTCTTCAAAATCTGAAATATCAATCCATCGGTCATCATCATCATGTATATGATAACTAGGTTTAGATTCATGTCTAGAATTCTTATTACTATTTGTTTTTGAATCAAATATATTTTGAAGAAATGATGCATGCATCACACGTAAATCAATTGCCGATAAAACAACTTCACCAATATGAAATTCCATTCTTGGAGTCGCTTTTTCATCTTTCTTTCGTTTTTTACTTTGATGTAAATCAATAGTTAATTCATCTACTTTCCCACGTAATCCAACACATTCAATTCGATCATTATTCAAATCAATAATTTCATCTCGATATACATGAGCAATAAACAATGATTTCATAATAAAAGAAAACTTGTTGGAAAATAAATGTTGAGAAAACTTAACTGATTCTTTAGGTTCACCAAACATTTTACCTCGCCTAATTGGTAATTGCATATTACTAGCAAATAATTTCCACCAACTGAAAAATTGAGCAAATACCCCCGGAGATAAATGAATAGTATTATAACTAGATTCATTATTTGATTCTAATGAAATAGCCATATTGATATATTGACTTCTAAATCCAGCATATGAATCATGATTCTTTTTACAATATTTTGGATCATATAGTTGAACTTCATAATGTGGTTTAAATTCATCTGTAAGTTCGCCATCTCCTTCCTCTTGACGTTCAAGTAAAAATCCTACACGGAAATTAACTCCACCACTAAGATTAATGGCATTTTTCTCAACCACATTATTAGCACTATCGTAATCAGTCTCACCAAATTTATTTCCAATATAATATCCATAAAGTGAACTGATCATATGAGGACTTTCAGTCAAATAGATTGCTTCAGAACTATTCCTTGTCCATGCCATTAATGGACCTTGAAGATAATTGGGAATATACCAAGACACTTTATCAGAAGTAACATCAAAAAAGTTTTTAGAATCATCATTCTTATTAATATCCCAAACAACATTTTTTCTAAATGATAATACAAATCCACCACTTGTACAAAATAAATCATAAGGATCCCTAGATCCTTTAAATCCAACTTCTAAACTTTTTTTAGTTTTAATGGTACATTTCCCATGAAGAACATATTTTAATTTATCCCAAAATCCCAATTTATGAGAAGGGTCAATTGGAGGTTTGGAAAATTTATCAAAATTTAACATGGTTTGTTGAATACCAAAATTATATGACGTTCCCCAAACAATTCTTGTGGGATAATCGGAATTAAAACTGCATTGTAAATCAGTATACATCTTAACAGAAGCTAATGTTTTCTCAACTATCAATGAATCAAATTTATTCAAAGATGCTTCTAAACAACATTTCGGTACCAATGGAACATCAATCTTTCTGATATGTTCAGGTGAGTTTTTAAATGCTTCAGATATAACTAAATGACCACTTAATGAAAAACTAGTATCTGTCATGTCTTTATTTCTTGGTGAATGAACCAATGGTAAAGGATAATCTCGTAAATGCATTCTCAACTCACCCAATTTCAATGATGCATATAATGGTATTAACAAAGTATATTCTGTTTTCTTTGGTACTCCTTGACCATATTTATGAATAAAATCAGCAACTTTCTTAAGTTCAAACTTTGGTTTAGAAAGATCCAATTGTAATTTGTCCATATATATGGCGGTCAAAGGTGGAGAATAAGGGTATGCTACAATATCATTATTCATAGACTCAGGGAGTAAGACTTCACCCCCAAACAAATATTCTTTATTGTTAATAATCTCCAGTCTTAATTGAGCTTTGTAAACTTTAACCTTTCTTATCCATGATTGAGAAATAGTCTTATGAAGATGGTTTAATTTATTAAAATAATCTTCACCATCTTCTTTTGTGACAGCTGCTCTATCATCAAATAATGTATAAAGCTCCATTCTTTTTCTTTGTTCAATTTTACCCAATTGATAAATCATTCCTAATTCTACTTCAAATGGATCATCGTCCATGGTAAATTTCAAAGATTTTGATACAACACTAATGAATGGTAATGGTTTAGCCTTTTGTAAATGAGGATGAACTATATTCAAGTCTTCTTTACTGCTATCATCTTTTAATAACTTAATGAGATGCTTAACAAGTTTAACTGTGATTGAAATATTATCAAACAATTTATAAACAACAAATTGATGTGGTTGGATAAAACGTATAGAATCGGTTTCAACATCAATTTTCAAATCTTGAATTGACGCAGGAATATGAGTGGTTAACTTTAATTTATCAAGACATAATAAACGATTCCATTTATCTTTTGCTTGGGGAGAGTCAGCAAGACCTCGGATAAACCCAACATCAACACCAATATTTGCATTCTTTAACTTTGCTTTGACATCAGATAATTGTAATCGAACTTTGAATTCATCACTCAAACGGAGGATTAAATCCAGGTAGTCTAATTTGAAATCAACTGAAATAAAATCTAATATTGATTCACTATCCCGTGAAACAGTCGGAGTTAATACCAAGCTATCAAATCTGGTTAAATCCCTACGGACCTTCAGTTTGATAAGTTTTATTGGTGATATCATAAATTCTCTTATAAGATATACTGATCCAATGAATATTCCAAGCTTATATCTATTGTAATCCATGTTTAATTTATCCATATTTAAATCAACATTAATTTTATTTTGACCATTATAATTACAAATGGCGGTGATATTTGTTTTAATAGACGGTACTTCCAAAACATGAGAAAATTTCCCATGAAGATCAGTTAATGCCAATATTTTTAACTTTTCAAGCTTACTAGTGATTGACCAATACATTGAATCATAATTTATAGAGGCTAATGTTTCCAGGGATGTTGATGAAGAAACACTATTAGTTGGTGAACTTTCTCCACTTTTGTTTCCATAATTATTTACACTCAATAATAATGAATCAATTTTGCAATTAATTTGTTTCAATTCATGTTGTTCATCGAAATCAAAATCAAAATCTGGACCTTTGGTATTTGCTAAATCTTGTTTAGGAATCAATACTGATCTGGATCCAAGTAAGATATTTAAAGAAGTTAACTTAAAATCAAGTTTAGTCAACCATGGTGGTAAATATTTAAATAATTTATCTTCAATAGAAGTTTTAAGTGGTTTTGATGGATTGGATAAACTTCGAAGTTTTAATTCATGACGGAGACGAAGTAATTCTTGGTTGAATTTTTTATTTATGACACCAATTTCAAGGTCTGTTTCAACCATTCTAGTAATATCTAGTAATAAATAATGTATGCCGGTAAATATTTGAAGGTTTGTTAAATCTATGGTAAGTTTATTAAAATCAATCAATGTTTTAACTTTAAGGTTTTTTAGAATATCAAGTTTAATATCAAGATAATTCATAGATGTGATATCTTTTTGTAATATGACATTTGGCTTTTCTAATATATCCTCATAAGATTTTTCATAATAAGTTATCTTTGGATTCAAAACTTGACAACTAGATGCATAATCTCTTGTAGATGTTGTAGATAATGAAAAATTCAATAATGAATAAGAAAATGATAATATTTGTGTGTTTTTATATTGCTCATAATGGCGAATGACAAAACGGGGTTGTTCGATAACAAGTTTAATATCTAACCTAGGGTAAAATTCATCAAGATACCTGTACATCTTTTTGGTTAATGATTCTTTTGGTGTAGTCTTCATTCGCAGTTGATTTAAATCTAAACTCTCAATTGTCGTATCTTGAGCCGTCTCGTCTTCTTCATTATCATTAGCATTATCATCTTCTTCTTCTTCTTCCTCACTGTCATGTTCATCAAAGAATTGCCTTGGTGTTAGTGGGGTGTTAACAATTACATCTTCAAATTCATGTAAACGTCTCCATTTCTTTATAAGAATCAAATTATAAATTAATGCACTTAATTGCCTTGTGTCAAGATCGATTATTGGTGTACTTGTTGAGAAATAAACTTCAATAACACAATTCTTGAAACCTTTACTTCTAACCGTTTGATCAAGCAAATTGGTTTTATAAGTCAACGCAACATTAGGAATATTCAAGATTTCATCAGTTGATTGTCCAAGATAACCTGTTGGCAATGTAGTTCTGGCAGCATAAAACACTTTTAATAATTGTACTGAACAAGTTAAATGATATGGTCTATCCTTCGTGGAGTTGAACAATACTTCAAATCCAGCAGAATCTTTGCTCATTCTTGAAAAATTAAAAGATACTGATTTGGTCATCAATTCCAAACATGTGGAGGGTTTGGAATCATTAAAATAATGTTTGACATCAGTGTTATTTTCCATGGTTACAAAAGGTATTTCTGAAATTTTGGAATTTTCAATATGAATATTAACTTCTGAAACAATCGCATGAATGAATCTATATGCGTTTTCAACCATTTGAACACTATTATGTTTCTTAATTTCTAATTCTTCCGAAGTTTCGATTCGTCTTTGTTCAGTAATAATCTGTTGTTTATAAATTTCATCCTTAAAAACATAATATTTAACAGCATTAAATGCCAGAACATCACTATCATTAACATTTATTTTAATTTTTAAATCTTTAACTTTTCCGGTAATATAGTTAACCAGTAACTTATTTTCAAAATTGATACTACCAAGTTGAAATGGTTTAATGACATCACCCATTGTTTTGATATCATGTTTGACGTTATTGACGAGTAAACTGAATTTCACAGATATCTGTTCATTAGATTTCCTACTATACCTTGATCGGGCAATGAATTTTAAATATTCAATATAAGTTTTGTTTTCAAATGCGGATATTATGGTTGTCTGACGAAATTCTAAATTTAATGTGGGCATGATCAACAACAAGCTTTTTGCCATGTATTTACCCACTAAATTCTTGGGGAATATATTGATTGATGCAACAGAAGGTTCAAGGTCATCATTATCCAATGGCCGTAGTCTCTCTTTCTTTGTCTTGTTTGTTGATGTAGATTGTTTTGTATGTTTGAGTTTGATGGTTAATTCATCAATTATAGTCATTCTTGTATTGCCCCATAATCTAAATCTTATTGCTTTGATGTCGGCGGTGAATTTTTTGGTATTCAATGTTATCCGATTAAACAGTATTCCGTTGTTTATGGTTATTGACTGAAGATGGAGGCCAAATAATTTGAATGCAATATACCAGAAAGTTAACCATCCAACTGTTATGCAAGATAAATAGAATACCAAAGTGTTGGTATCTATATATTTATCATAAAACATAACTTGGGTAGGCAATAAAAGAAGTGATGATTATGGAATATTGTATGTTGGTCAAGGGTTCTATAATTCCAGATTATATTGAAAACTAAAAAAAAAAAAACCAAAAAGAAAAAAATAGAAAATAGAAAATTGAATATCGAGGGGAGGTGAAAAATATAAATATAAACAAAACTAAAAACTAAGAATTAAAAACTAAAAACTAAAAACTAAAAACCCAGATACGAAAGTTCAAATAAAATAAATATACAACTAGACGAACAAACCAAAAAAGAAAAGAAATACATATATAAATGTAAGAGGAGTAGGTCGAGGTTCATGTTAGTGTTTGGTCGAAGTGGAGGTAAGAACGTTGGGTTTAACTAATAAATGACATGAGCAATAGCTTACATGCCACTTTTTTGCTTGCTTCAAAAGAAGTTTGCTGGTGTGTTCTTTTTTTTTAGTATTTTTTTTTTTTTTAAAGTTTGCTGTTTAAAATTCACAAAGGGTATTAACTGTTACATCATCATCATCCGAATATTATTTCTTTGTACAGAATTTTACATGTAGATTTCGTAATTGAAAAGAATTAATACCATAACAATAATTATCCGAATATGGAAGTATTGTTTTCTTTTATTCTATTATTTACTGAACCAGCAAGAACGAAGATCAAATCTTGTTTCTTTTTTTTTTTTTTTTACTATAATCATCCAGAAAACATTCTCAATTTGGGGTAAAGAACAAAGAGAAGAGGTGTAGTCATGAGATCAAATATTGGAGGAGATTTGAAATAACAATAAATTCCTGGGAAATTTCATATACGGAAAGGATATCCAGTAAAGTAGAAGTCCAATGTCATTTAGTTATCATACACATGTGTATGTGGCTAACTTGATAAAGAGATACCATGTCATGCCAAAATCTGCATTCCATCAACTCCGAATAACTAAGTGTGTGTGTGTGTTTGTGTGTTCCAGAAGCTTACCCCCCGGAATAAACTTTGTACACATTTTTGCCGAATCTGGCATATCCTCCGAATCATCACAAAACAACAACAAACTCTAGCCAGCAAAAAATGTGACCTCTATCACGTGTGGTGTATTAGGGTTATAGCCCTGAATTGAGAGAGAAATTTATAATTTTACATGTTAGCGGTAAACATTTTTTACAGTTTGTTAACTTTTTTTTAGTGCGCGAGAGAACAAAAATATTTTTGCTCAATAATTTGCTTAACTATGGGAGAAGAGTGCGCGCGAACGAAATGGGCCACAGAATCAGAGGGTTGGGGGCCTAGTAGGAAGCAAAAAAAATTAGTATTGGAGACTTGCACACGAACACAGTGAGGGAAAGAATGAAGAAAAAAAAAATTTTATAGTATACTTTGAAATTTTTTCTAAGAGGAAATCTCTTTTTTGATCATATTACACTTGACATCATATCAAAAAGTATGTGTTGTTGGACTGATAGAATCATCAATATAAAGAGAGTTATTAATGAAAGACGAAGTTAATTAATCTATAGAATAGGTTGTTTTCATTGCATTTGGATGTGAATGTATGATTATCAATGAAGACGAAATGGAAAGGAGAAAAAATTTTTCAATAACAACGATGAGGCAGCATAAATACAAGGAGAACTCATGGAACTGAAAAGTAAATGGGAAACTATTCAACTAGAAGTATTGATTAAAAACAAATCAACTGCAATAAAGTCATCTCATGAGAGTCAAATCAAGAAGAGATTATAGAATTTATTTAAAATATCATTAGAAACTAGACTTCATTTTTCAAGGAACTTAATAACTCTATTATATAATGATTATAAGAAATTGATTTTCTTTTGATTATAAAACAATGAAATACTAACATTTTAATTCTTATAGTGGCCGGTTCTATTCCACACCCAAAAATTGTTAAGAAATACACCAAGAAGTTCAAGAGACACCATTCTGACAGATATCACAGAGTTGCTGAAAACTGGAGAAAACAAAAGGGTATTGATTCATGTGTTAGAAGAAGATTCAGAGGTACCATTCCACAACCAAACATTGGTTACGGTTCCAACAAAAAGACCAAGTTCTTGAACCCATCTGGTTTCAAAGTTTTCTTGGTTAAAAACGTTAAAGATTTGGATGTTTTATTAATGCATACTAAAACTTATGCTGCTGAAATTTCTTCTGCTGTTTCTTCTAAAAACAGAATTGAAATCTTGGCTAAAGCTAAGAAAATTGGTGTTAAAGTTACCAATCCAAAAGGTAAATTGAACTTGGAAGCTTAAATATGATGATTTTTTTTGAGTTTTTAAAAAAATGAGTTTTATTCATATAACAACTATATATTAAAATCAATGTATAATAATAATTAAAAAAATAAAAAATACAATTATATTTGGGTTCTTTAGACAGTATATTTGATCGAATGTAATTGATGTATAAGAAGTACTTAGTGATAAAATCTTTTCGAAGTAATAATCGTCAATGAAGTTTATCTCTTACTGTTATTTACAATTAATCAAGATACAGCAAATATATTTGTCATACATTTACCCAGCAATGAGAGGAATATTGGGTAAATCAAAGTGATTGCACCATCAATAAGCTTTGAAGATATATTCTTGAGTACCAAAGTGACAACAAGTGTCACGGATGAACACCACAAATTTACCACGATGAAATTAGTAACCCGTAAACAAGAATGGATCAGTGCATATACTGTAGCTAGCTAACCAGTTTAACTCATTTACGTTTACATTTAAGGATTATTGTATGGTATAATTTTATATACAAATATATATATATATATATTCTTTGGGCTTAATATAGGGAAGGAAATTGACAACAAGACTAGACAATTAAGAGAAGTTTGGGTCGCCTAAGCGACATGTCCTAGAGTGAAACTTAGTTAACCATAATCAATAGAATTGAGTATTAGGAATTATGCATATTACAGTATGTTTTGGTGATACTGTATCCTTTATTGTAAATTAATTGAACTGTTATGCTAATGCCTTATATTAATTATCCCCAAGTCAATATCTCAAATACATTACACCATTGAACGATAAATATAAAAAAAAAATGTATTGAATAAATACTACTACTAACAATCTATAAAGTGTTGTTCCTTTTTTTTTACATACCTTTTAAGTTTTATGTTCTGATTCACTAATAGAACGAAATATATATATATATAGTATACATGTATAGATTAAATTAAAAAAAAAAAAAGAATGAATAAATAAATAAAACAAAAATACTCCCAAATCATTCTAAGAAAACCCTCTCCAATCCTCTATTATCTTCTAGTCCCTGTATTTGAAACATTACTAACTTCTGTATGATGATGCTTTTTAATCTTATAACCCAATTCACAAGTTCCATCTTTAGCAAGTTGTAAATCAGTAGCTTCTTTCAATTCAGGAATCTTTAAATCTGCCAAAGTACAAAATCCTTGTTTATTTTCACCAAGTTTATCTTCCAATTCATTATTTTGTTTATTTGATGTATCAGCACTAATAATCGAGGCAGCGGTAGAAGCATCAGGAAATTCATGAGTTAATGAAGATGGTGAGTGTTCTTTAACAAATCCATTAGAATTTGGTTGTGGAGAATTAGGCAAATTAAGAGATTCTTGATATTTACTAAAATCATCATCATTGAGGCTATCCTCTTGACCAACATCCTCTTCATCTTTAATTTCAGCCAATGGTTCACATTCAATCTTTGGTCCATTTTCAACTTGTAAATCTTCAATAGGAATTGGGATATTTTCTTCATTGTTTTGAACTTTAGGAATTGGAATAGTTGGAAATTCTTCTTTAGGACTATCGGGTATACGTTTTGAATGTTTGAAATCCAATGCCAACATAGAATCATCTCCTTCATGTTCAATATCAGATTCTTCAACTGCTGGTAAATTCTTAGTACCATTAACTGGTGATGTAGTTTGATTTGCTCTATCAACAGATGAAGAAGCAGAAGTCATTGGTGATGGCGATGAAGATGAAGTAGAAAGAACCTCATTAATCATTGGACCATTATTAGCAGCTCCTGAATCCAACCTAGATTTTAATTTATCATCAAATGAATGAGTACTAGTATTACTCGAAGAAATCTCACCTGCATTATTGTTGTTGTTACTATTATTATTATTGTTATTGGAGTTACCACTAGAAGAATTTTGATTCATAAACATACTATTCTCTTTCAAAGTAGCCTTGTTTAACTTATCGGTCGCACCAGCTAAATCTAACATACTTTTGATTGGAGTATGAAGACCTTCATCATGACTATCATATCCATTATTACTAGTAACTTGTCTTGATGAAAAAGTTCCTCTTCTTGAAGGAGCTTGAGAATTTGAAGTAGATGTATAACCTGAACTGAAACTTGGATGAGTATTTGCATTACCTCCAGTACCTGGCAATACAAATGGATTAACAAGTTGATCTGGGTGTTCATAAATACACATTTCCAATCCTTTAAACCAGGGATCATTAAATAACATATCCATGGTATATCTTGTTACAGTTGAAGGGTCACATAATTTCCAAGCTACTCTAGAAGCACCAGTACTTTCAAATTTAGCTGCTAATTTAAATTCACTACCTGGACCTTTTGGGAATTCAACATTATCTTTAAAATTATGATGATCAGTACAAAATCTCTTATGACTAAACTTATATTCTCTAAATGCATGATCATTTGGAGTTGATTGTTGAAATGGAACACCTCCATAAACCAAACAAAACAACATCATACCTAAAGCCCAACAATCCATCTTGAATGCATCATAAGCAAAATTTTTAATTTCAGTACTTGATTTTTCTTTCAAAATCATAACTTCTGGTGGAGAATAAGGTGGAGATCCAACAAAAGCAGTGGATAATTTCACTGGACTAGAGAAATCTAATGGAATTTCATGACCACGTTCACTAACACCAAAATCACATAATTTAGCTAAACCATTAGCATCTAATAAAACATTTTCTGGTTTTAAATCACGATGGACAATATCATTATCATGAAGGAATTTAAGCCCATATGAAATTTGTTTAAAAAGACAATATTTTTCTACCAAGGCAGTATTTTTCCAACCAGGTTTAATGATTAATGAAAATAAATCTCCACCACCACAAAATTCCATGACCATACCCCAACCTCTAGTTAAATTTGATTGAGATTGAATTCTTAAAATAGCAATTACATCAACAATATGTCTAGATTTAGAAGCTTCTTGTTGAAGTACATACTCTTTCAGTACTCTTCTGTAAAATTCATCATCGGTTTCTTTATGTAATAAAGTGAATCTTTTCAAGGCAAAAAGACTCTTCCTATTGTTACAAGCATTAATAATTCTAACATCTGATGACCCACCATCACCCAACTTTCTTGTACCAACATCAATTTCAAAATCTTCTAATAAATTTATATGAGTTTGTTGTAAATTTTCTGGTAAATAATCATTTGGATTAGCAACAGGGTTAGCCAAAAGTCTTTCTCCATCATTACCACCTGACATATAAAAACTAGCATTTTTAGGACCTTCCTGACTAGGACTTTTAATAAGACCATAAGGATTATAAACAATCTTATCATTATGAGCAGTAGATGGTGAAGCATGATTACTTGAAGCTCTGCTATTTCTCAATTGTTGTTTTTGAGCATTTCTTGTATCCATTTGAGTTAAATGAGCAGAAGTATCAACCTTTGAAAGAACTTTACGACTAGATGGAACTGGACCTTTTTCAGAATTACTTCTATGTCTATTCAAAAATGTAGGAGCATGGATATTACTACCACTGCTGGTATGATGATGAGTATAGCTGCTGCCATGGGAATTCTTTGTGTGAGCATTGCTGTGATTGTTATTATTATTATTATTATGGGCTGATGTCGCTATTGTACCAGATTGAATTGGGTTGGTATTACGACGCTTCAACGAATTAATTGACGCTGCTCTTCTCATAACTGAATGAGGAGGTGGCGTAATTGGAGATGGACTTGAACCAGGAGGAAGATGCGGAGAAGATGGGGTAGCAGCAGTAGTGCTGGAGTTGGCGTTGGTACTGGTGCTAGTATTCTTGGTGGTGGTATTTGTAGTTGTAGCTGTAGTTGTAGTTGTACTGGCAGCATTATTATTATTACTAATATTGGTATCGATTGAAATAGGGGTTGTACTTGCTGAAAGTTGAGCCTTGAGATCTTTTTTACTATCATGACGATGGAATATTTTTGATAAACCAGTACTTGACGGAGAAGAAGAAATCTCTGGGGTAGATTCTTTCTTAAAGATATTTTTAATATTTGGCATGGTTGATTAGTAAATTTTTTTTTTTTTATGTAGATCTGATTAGTTGAAATTGAGCTAGTAGTTTGGGGGGAAAGATTCTGAATGAAATGGGAATTCTAATTGAACAAAAAAAAACTCTACTGTTAATTAACCTGACCGTTCTATGCAATGAATGACAAATGTAAATATATCTATAAAGAAGAAAAAAAACGTGGTTGACAATTTAAAGCAATTTATATATCAAATATTTTAAAAAACCAAAAAAAAAAAAAAAAATTATAGGGGAATGTGTTTGAGCTTCTGTGAAATTTTATTTATCTTTATGGAATAAAAAAAAAAAAAAACGAAGAAATAGAAGCAATATAACAAAGCAAAAAAAAAAGAATTTAAAAAAAGAAAAAGAAAAAAAAAAAATTTTTTTGTTACCAAATTTTTTTGCTTGTGTGACATATGTTTAAATTAAAAGCCCCCCCCCCGTGGAACATGTTACGTTCTACGTGGTACGTGTTAGGTGACTGGGTGGTACGCAGTTTGTAATACATGGTACAAAGTTTGTACCACTTGATTTGTATTGTAATTCCGTGGGTCTGGGTGCGTCGTCGTCGTCGTCGTCGTCGTTGGGGTCGTGAAATCATTGGGCACGATTCAGCTTTTTTTTGATTAAAGCATATACAATACAATATACGCATAGCGCACCGCTCTACAGCATACCACTTTGAATAAATGTCTATAATTTACTTTAGTATTAATTCCATTGCTCCGCTTTTATTCTTTTGACAATCCCTTATTTCCTTAATATATTATAATGTAATAAATATTATAATGATCATTCCCAATACACTTAACCTCTTAAATTATTCGGCTTTAATGAACCCGGGGGAAGGAAGGTCCTTTTTTTTTTTTTTTTTTCGTTTTCGTTTTCGTTTTCGGTCTTCTCGAATACTCAACAGGACGTAGAATGCGATTAATCCGAATCATCCATTCCGGTCTACAACCGCCCCACTACCGTTGTATGATGATCATCAACTTATTCACGGCCCGACGTTTATTAATACTACGCATAAAAATCTCCAAGTAGTGTTTACTGTAACAGATAATCTATTTTTTATTCGACATTGAATCGATCTTCAATTATTACATTTACTTCTCTACACTTAGCCTTTCCCCCTTTTCTCTTTCTCCACCTTGAAGCAACTTGATTATTTTTCTGGGTATACAGTACAACATATCGATTCGTATTGTACCATACATGCATTATAGGTTATGTAGCAAATATGCAAGGATTAGTTTATTTGTTAAGTGTCCTTTTCTCTCTTTCTCTCTATCTCTGGCAATTTAAAGAAACAAAGTGTACTGTGTTTACGTAAAACATTCGATTAATTTAAATTAATTATTATTATCTCTCTTATCTTGAATCTTCTTTTATTTTTTTTTTTTCTTTTAACATTGCATGAAATTCCCTAACTGCATGTTGATCGATCCTATATTACACGATTGACCGTAAATCTTTACCAAATGAATACATGTATAGAAGTTAACAACGACATTGATTCTGTACCTGATAATATTCATGGAATTGTACAATCTCTTATAATACTAAACAACAATAAGATAAAAAAGATTGAAAACAAGATCACATTTAATTATGAGAAACAAATGATGAACACATTCTAACCTTTAATACAAGATCAACTGAAGTGTATATATGATTAGGTTGAAGGGTTAAATTATCATATCGATGTAAGAAATGCCGTACATTAGGTTCTTTGATAATCATAATATAATGTGGGGAGAGAGAAGCAGACAAGAAAACAAGAAATTCGCATATAAAACAATATTTGGCATTCAATATAATTAATCCGTTTATATAATACAGCAGTGGATGATTTTTCTTGGAACAATTTCTTTCATTCCTTCCCCACCACCACTACCTTCACCACAACTGTATCATTACCATCACCACCTTCCTCCTCCATTACCACCATTGAAAACGTTCCCCGCCCCCCCCCCCAAGTTTCTTTTTTTTTTTTCTTTTTAAGGAATATCTATGTCTACATGTTGAATTTTGCTTGATTAAATTTTCTTTTCTTTCTACATATCGGTGATATTCCTCCGAATGTAATATGTAGGGGAGGATTACGAATGTGTGTTCTATTTTGTTGAGTTAATTACAGTAAGTTATTACATGATACATTACATACTGTACTGTATATTCCGTGTCAAGTTGTTACTCCTAAAAGTCGTCAAGTCTGGTTGGTTGATTCAGCCATATACAGATTACAGAAACTCAAAGATAAGTTCTTATTATAGACGACTCTACTGTTACCAAGAAAGGGGGGATTGAGTTATTTACAGTATTGCAATGTTGTTAGTCATAACTAAAGGATATGTGCGTTGTTATCTCGTTAACAAAGACAAGGCTGAAATTTAAGGAGAAAATTACTATACTTGGGGATTTTATCATGTTCATCCCTTCTTTTTTTTTTCAGATAACTAACTCATTGAAGAAAGAAAACGTGGGAAATGGATAAGGAGATAAAAACAAATAAAGAGAGATAAGGGAAAAGATACTCATCATTTCCATTTTAATGGTTAATCGTCTTTACATGTTATTCTAGAATGTGTACAAAAGTTTTTCATATCAAAGCTAAAAACTAAAAAAAAAAAAAAAATCCACAATATCTACAGTACTTTTTTTTTTTGTTCTGTAGTTTATATTTCATGTATAGAAAACAGTATACTCAGTGATTTAGTCTAAAGATATAATTGTGATTCACGATAGGAATCAAACAAATAAGATACAGTATAATTAAACTTACGTAATGTACTCCCCCGGAGAGGAGAAGGGGAAAAAGAAGAATCCTATAAAAAATACTTTACAGTACAGTATTTTATTATTTTTTTTTGTTTTTTTGCTTGCTGAAATTTCCTTAAAATAATATGAGGGAATATCTCGGTAATTAGTGCCGTTATTAAAAAGAACCTGTACAAGTATATTCACACCATAGGTTAGTTTCTTCAAACCATTAAGGTTTGAGTAGATTTATTTGGTCCCACTGGGTGGTTTATTAGTGATTTATGCATATATTTGTTTCAAATAAAGATGAGTTATAAACATTTATCCCCGGATTTGAATAACGTTTGAAACCCTAGACACAATTTGCAACCTGGGTCGTCTCACCCTCTGGTCCGGTAATACTGACAAACAAACACACACACACAAAGATTGACATCCATTAATAGAGATGATGGGTTAATTAGTTCATTACAATTATAACTACACAATTACAATATCTTTTGAATAAGAATAAAAAATTATATATAATTAAGATTAATGAAATAAGTAATTATAAAATAAAACAAAATAATGATAATAATAAAAAATGTCAACGCATGGAGAAAAAAGAAAAACAAAAAAAACAAGGAATAAAATTGGGAAGGGGGTAATAAATCAAATACTTGATTTATAAACAAAAGCAAGTATTATTGGAGGTTTCAAAAAAAAAAAATTCAAACTATTATTTAACTAATATGATTAGGGTTGGGATATTTTTTTTTAATTCATTTAAACGGAATCTTCATCAGATACTTTTTGATTTCTTTTAATTTTAAAGAATCTAATACCACCAGTATGATCACCATCTTTAATTTCACCTTGAGGAGCAGAGGCTCTAGTAAAACTAGATTCATCACCATCTGGACCAGTAATTGGAACAGCACCACCATTAGCAGCTGCTTTTTCAGCTTTAACTCTAGTCATATGTTTTCTATAACTATTAGCAATATTAGCTGAAAGTGTTATTAACCAAGAAATTAAAATACAAACAAATGCAGCCCACATAATACCCATTGATTTAGCACCAACATGAGCATATCTATCAGCATTACTAAATGCATTTTTGGCTAATACAGTAACAGCAGTTTGTAAAGCAGCAAAACCAGCCATAAAGATTAAAGCAATAGTAACTAAAATAATAACAACTTTATCAATTATTTCAAAACAAAATCCTAAAATATCAATAATAAAAGCTAATCCAATAAATGCTAAAGCAATTAAACAAAATGCAAAAGCAAATCTACTTAAATAATAATAAGTATCTTCATTATTAATGAAATCTTCAGGTACATTTTCATGAGTACCAAAATTATCAGGTGGAGAAATTGGATAAGCTGGACCTAATAAACAATTTGAATAATCATTTTTTTGACAAACACCCCAAAATGTCCAAGCACTTCTATCAGCTGGTGCATTTGGAATATCTGAAGTATCAGCTTCTAACCAATAGAATTTATTTAATGGAGAATGATTTGAAGATCCTGATAAAACAGTGAAAATTAATAATAATATGGCCCCGGCCATAAAGAAAAGATTGAAAAATGTAACAAGTACTTTCATGATTTAATTAGTCAATTGAATATATATATATGAATGTATATATCGATGTATGTATATGTTGAAAATAAAATTGGTATAAAGAAAAAAAAAAGTTAGAAAGAAAAAAAAAACAATTTAATTGAAATAAAAAAAAAAAAAAGATGAATGATGATGTTGATGATGAATTAAAGCAAGAAATGGCTTTTCAATGTGTGAATGTGAGTGTGAATGTGAGTGTACAAGTCTAAGGTGGAATTTCAACTTCCTATGTAAACAAAGAAAAAAAAAAAAAAAAAAAAAAATTCTTTTCGAGAAAGAAGGAATTGAGACTTTTGTGTAATCTAAATTAATTTTATCCACTCATTCTAGTCAAAGGTCGTGTATAAGGGAATAATTTGCTACTTGTTTTGTTTAGTTCTCTTCCCAATTAGGATGGAAACTGGGATTTTTGTTTTTCTTTACACGAACTTTTTCTTTTGTACAAAACCAAAAACCCAAATAGTAAAGTATACGGCTTGTATGAATCTACACTGTAATGAATTTCATAACCCCCCATACACTATAAACAGTTTTAATTCAAATTATACAAAAACCCAAATAAAATAGAATGAAACAAAATCAATTTAAAATCCATGAGAATCAAATCATTTTCTTTTTTTTTATCTTGGTTTTTTTTTTTTTTTTTTAATTATTATTACTTGCATCTACGGGGGGCTTACCGTAAGTGGGAGAGGAGAGGAGTGAGGCGAAACAAAATAAAATATTCCAAAGCCTACTGAATAACATGTGTGCTGTAGCAATTACTGTACAGCAATTACTGTAACTGTACAGCTAAAATTGAAAAAAAAAAAAAAAAATTAAAGCTTGAACAATAGTGCGGTACATTTACACTGGGGTCATGAGAATTCAAACCAATTAATGAAAAAGTCATGCCAGCTTTTGGGGTTGCATACACGACCCCTGAATTTCACATCCATGTAAATGCACTACTACCCTGTATAATATGTAAAGTGAACTAGTGAATAATTATTGTACTTTAGTATAAAGAAAAAAATCCCAATCCTATATAAAACCATCTATATATATATTAATCAATCCTTGTTGTTCTTCTTCTTGTCATCATTATCATCGTCATCGTCATCTTCATATCCCCATTTGGTACACCATCCATACCATGTTCTCTCTAAACATTTCTTTGGTCTTTCATCATCACTTGGAACCGATGATGTTGATGACGACAGTGATGATAATGATGATGATAATGATGTTGTGGTTTTTGTACCAGTAGAACTAGTGGTTCCAAGTACTCTTGTTGATGTTTTCAAAGTACTACTACTTCTTAATGGATTTGGTTTCTTAGGTTCATCTTCTTCATTATCATCATGAGTTACAAATCTCCAATTAAAACAATCTCGGCATGGTGGTTGTTCAACACATGGTGCAGTTTCATTATATTCTAAAATTATATTATCAATAACTGTGTGAATTCTATGATTCAATAAATTAACTGACCATCCTTTATCAGTAACCACATCATAAACACATTGTTTTCCAGTATGACATGAAGTTTCCATAGCATATCCAGCTAAATTACATGAACTTGAAGCACCATTACAAACTCCCATATAAATTGGATCAGCAGTATTACCAAAATGCCAAATATTTTCCAAATATTTAGGAATTCCTGGTGGAGATGGTAAATGTAATCTATTAGTAGCCAACATCTCTCCAGGAGCTTCAAAGGCAACTGCGGGTAATCCAAAAGTTCTTCCCAATAATGAAGCTAATGCTCCACCTAAAGAATGCCCAGTAACCCAAATATCCGTTGTTTCTGGTGGATAAAGTGCTGTGACATTTCGATATAATTCCAAAACTGCTTTATAATATTTATCTTCTTTACGTAATTCTTTTTCAAGACAATCTTGATTACATGTATATGTTTTTTCATAACAATCACATACAGTAGTCCACATATAACTAATTCTTGCACAACAACAAGAAAATAATAAATTATCATTGGTTTTATCATTCCCTCCAGTTTCATCACTTCCACCTCCAGGTAACCCTGCACCAGAAGTCCCTTTGATTCCAATAACAACTGTCTTATTGTCTTTACTAACAAAAACATGTCCTCTTAATCCAATATCTTCCCAACCAAAATTAATATCACTATTTTCACGATTAGCATCCCAATCTCCTAAATCAATCCAATCTGATTTCTTTTTCTCATCTTCACTTTTAGGGTATCTAACATAAGCATTTGATGAAATAGTAGCCAAAGTAACAATAGTATCTCTATCAGTAACATTAGGTACTCTAATATCATTAAATTCCCATTCTAGATTAATTCTGCTCAATATCTTAGCATTTCCTTTAACATCACGAGCATAATCAAGATATGATTCAATAAATCCAGGATTATATCTTTCTTTTAATCTAGCAGATTCACTTGTACTTCCTTTAAATGGTAATTCGATAGTAAATGGATTCTTTCCTCGATGATATTCTGGCCAATCTGATTGTTGATATACTTCATCTAAATTTGAATCAATGGAAATTTCTGGCTTTGGTTCATCTAACTCTTGAACAAGATTAGTAAAATATGATTCATGTTTAGATAAATATTCAGGGGTGATATCTAATCTTCGATGCACTTTATAATTCTTGGTACCTGTACCATGATGGAAAATATGTTTTAATTGTAATGTTGATCCATCATCAATCTCATCTTGTTGTTGTTGTTGTGATGGTGATAGTGATGATGATAATACTTGGAATAATTGTAGCTTATCATCAAATATTCGAAAAACAAATGACCATTTGACGATTATAAATAAGATGGCAACAGATGTAAACCCAATAAGAAAACGCCCGATTGATACCAGACGTTTCTTTCTTTGTTCTTTATGTTTTTCTAAACTCATATCAATAAAATAATAATCCTCTTATATAGTATATGATGTATGAATAACAATTAAAAAAAAAAGTATATTAGAAAAACGTGTGGAGAAAAGAAGGAAAAAAAAAAAGAAGAAAAATTATTTTGCTTTCATGATCTCTTTTTTTTTTTTTTTCTTTATCAGCAAATTTTTTTTTTTTTTTTCCTGTTGTGTCCCATTTTCTCCTAATCTCGCATAAGGTTTGAATTTGTTGGGAAAGGAATTTGTTCTGATTTTTACTTTGCAACAAGAAAGACAGGAACTGCAAAAACAAAAAATGAAAAAAAAAAAAAAATCAAAGTACGTTTAGTTGATTCTAACTTTGTCTATATGAATACTACACCTCTATCCAGTTTATAGTCTACTGTTAAATACTGTTTAGCAGCAACCACTCTAATATCTTTAACTACTGTTGGTTCTTTTCCTGTTTTCAGTATTTCATCATTGTAACTATATTCAAGAATCTTATTTAATTTCGTCAGTACATCATTCACCATCTCTGGATCTATACTGTAGTTATTATCATAAAATTCATTTGCCATCAAGGCAGTAAACAAATCTCCACACCCATTAAAGTTACAATTAATTTGATTTATAGGAATATGAAATGTATTTTGTTTGGTAGATCCCACACAAAATAATTCCTTATTTATACAAACAGATGAAATAACAATGTTTTCTATATCATAATGACTTCTGAATTGTTTAATAGCATCCTTAACATTATCCCAGGTTTCAATCTTTACCCCACTTAATGTTTCAAATTCAAATTGATTGGGAGTAATCAATGATACCAACCCACTTGCAAATATTTCTTTATATACTGGTATAACTTTTTCATCAACATATATTCTTCCATTATCTCCCAATGCTGGATCCACTACCCAATGAGGTTTCTTATTGGATTGACCTTTAGTTTGAATACATTTGATTAATTCATCTTTAACCACCGTTAATACTCTTGCATTAGGTGAATATCCAGTTAATATTATATCATATGTCAGATTAAAATCTATGATCTTTTGCAATCCATGAATTATATCTTGAATTAAATCCGGGGTTGTTGCAATTCCAGTTAATGATCCATAACCTGGATGATTTGAATAATTGGTAGTGTTTATAGCATCAACATCCCAGCCGGTATATTGTAATGGAAAAACTGTTGCTCTATTACCGACATATCCATGAACAACATGAGACAGTATTGATAATAAAGATTTCATGGGTTGGTTGTCCAGCATTAATTCTGCAGGTTTTCAATATCGATTTTTCTTGTCGATAAAGACGAATTGCAGTATGGAAACAGGCAGGAAAAAACAGGGAAAAAAAAAAAAAAAAAAAACTAGAAAAAAAAATGGCAATAAGGTTAATATTGTGAGATCTTACACGACTATGTAATTTTAACTTCTAAAGATTGTGAATAATCACTCACTCCACTCCATTTCTCACCACGACAAACAAAAATTTTCTTCTGCTACGTCGGCCAGACCACCATGATTTTAAACTCACTCGCTTATTTTCTTTTTTTTTTTTTTCTATTTTGACAGTCGTGTTAATCTTGGAGAGAGGAGAGGGCAAAGCCAACTTGAAACCAACTCGAAAATAAAAAAAAAAAAAAAATAATCGTTTGAACTGAAACAATTTTTGGTTGTAAGAAATCTAAGAACACACAAACAAATCGAACAATGTCTAGTGGGAATTCGGCAACAATTGATGTTGGCTATCCTATATATGCTGTTAAATTCATCAATAACAAAACCCTTGTGGTTGCTGGTGGTGGTGGTGAAGGTAAACATGGTATTCCAAATAAAGTTAACGTGATTAAATCTAATTTTAAAGTACCAGACTCTAAAAGAAGATTACAAAGATTTAGAGAGATTACTTTACCTTCTAATGAAGACTCCCCTCAATGTTTAGACACTGTTAAGGTTGTTGGTAAAAATGAATTCAATATTATTTTTGGATGTAATCAAAGTTCCGAATTGGTTAAATCGATGAATATCAATAACAATATTAGAAAATATGTTTATTCTGATGAAGAACATCTTGGATTTGATGATGCGGCACAGTTCGAGGAAGATGTGAGAGCTGACTCGGAGGAGTATCCAAAGGTTATTAGATTATCACATGATAATACTACTGGTGCATTCATGACTTCAACTGTTCCTTCCTCCATTTACATTTTCAATCCTGATCAGTTGGAATTGAAGTATAAATTTATCCCAAAAATTGAATCGGAAATTAAAGATTTGGTATTGAGTTCTTATAATGGTTCATCTTTGGCATATGTGACTTCTAATTCCATTGAAATTATTGATACTACAAACAAGAACTCAATTTTTTCCTCCACTACAGTTCCAAAATTGGAAAAACAATTGAAAGGTTATATATTGTCAAAAGTCAGATTTATTGATGATGATAAACAATTGTTGATTGCTGCAGGTACTCGAAATGGTAAAGGTGCTGTATTGTTGAAGGTTAATATTGCATCGAAAAACATCACTCAAGTTCAATCGGTTTCTAATAAATTCAACAATGTTGTTGCATTAGATGTAACTTTTAATCGAGATTTAGTTGCACTTGCTGGAAATGATTTGTCTGTCACCGTGATCAAATTATCGACCTTAAAAGTGATTAAAGTATTCAATAAATTACATCCTTTCGCTATCACATGTCTTGCCTTTTCTCCAAATGGTTTAAAATTGGCAAGTGGTAGTGCTTCTAATACATTACATGTGTTTAAAATCCCTATCAATTTTGGTAATAGTAGATCTGTTATTGGTACAGTTTTACTGTACTTGTTCACAATTATATTAGTTCTTGCCTTGGGTATAGGTATTCAAAAATTACATGAAACTGGGCAATTGGAGGAGATTTTGTCAAATTCCAAAGAATACACTGGCTTGGCACAACAATATGTCAAGTTGGGTTATAATTATGCTCATCATTATGGTACCATTGGGTACTCTGTTGCAGAAGAATATGCCAAGATCTATGGTAATCAAGGATTGCAATTCATCAAAGATAAATTAAATAAAGATGAATCAGAAAGTTCCTTTGAAGCATCCACTTTGAATGATATAGTTAGCGAGGTCACCAAGAATATTGATGATGAAATAACTAAATCTGATTTCAATTCTGATGAATTTTTGCAAGATAAGGATAATTATATAACCACCTCAATTGGAGATCATTACCAAGAAACTCCAAAAATTGAAACCACAACAGTAGGATCATCAGAAATAGAAATAGATACTTCAACTTATTCCCAAGCATCAACCATTGAAGAAGTTGTAGTTGAAGATGAACCTAATGAGATTAGTGTCAACAATGATACAGTTATTGAAGAACAACCAACTTTTGTCAACAAAGAATCCGTTTTACCTGAAAGTCTTCAGGCAATGTTAGAAAAACAATCTACTTCTAGTGAACCTGAAGTTGTTGAACCTGAAGTTGTTGAACCTGAAGTTGTTGAACCTGAAGTTGTTGAACCTGAAGTTGTTGAATCAGAAAATGTTGAATCAGAAAATGTTAGTGAAGAAGAACCAAAGGTAAAGCAAGTTGTTGAAGAATCGGATGTTGAATCACAGGAAGAAATAATTGAAGTTGTAGAAGAAATTGAAGAACCAGATGATGCATCACAAGAAGAAATAATTGAAGTTGTGGAAGAAATCGAATATGATCCAGTTGAGGAAGAAGAACCAACTCAAGATGAATCAAAGGTTGATGCTGATTTTGAACAGCCAATCTCTTTTCCATCTTCTGAACAGGAATCCGAACCTGAGCCTGCGGAAGAAACTGAAATTGAAGTTATAGTTGAAGAAGTCGTGGAAGAAGAAGATGCCGTCGAAAGAGAAGAAGATGCCGTCGAAAGAGAAGAAAAGCCAAATAAAGAAACCAATCAAAAAGTCGAAGAAGATGGTTTTGAACATGTTGTCCTCAACGACGAGTCTGAACAATATATTGATGAAAATACATTTGTTGAAGATCCAAAATCCGAAGATTTTATTGATACAGAATCTGATACAGAAATCGTAGAGGAAGTTATAGAAGAGGAAATTGTGGAAGAAATAAAAGAAGAATCTCAATCTTCTAAGTCTTCTGAAGAATTAACTGTTGAAGTACCAACTTCAGTATCTGCTGTTCATACCCCACAATCTTCACAAACGTCTGAAGATATTATTCAAAGTGAAGAAACAGTAAAATTTGACTCCCAATCAAATTCTGAACCTGTTGAAGAAATACTTCAAGAAAATGTTGAAGAAGTAGAAGAACCGGTCGTTGAAGAACCGGTCGTTGAAGAACCGGTCGTTGAAGAACCTGTCGTTGAAGAACCGGTCGTTGAAGAACCTGTCGTTGAAGAACCTGTCGTCGAAGAACCAATAGCTGACGAACAATTAACTGAAGAACCGGTCGTTGAAGAACCGGTCGCTGAAGAACCGGTCGTTGAAGAGCCGGTCGTTGAAGAGCCGGTCGTTGAAGAGCCGGTCGTTGAAGAACCAATAGTTGAAGAACCAATAGTTGAAGAACCAATAGTTGAAGAACCAATAGTTGAAGAACCAATAGTTGAAGAACCAATAGTTGAAGAACCAATAGTTGAAGAACCAATAGTTGAAGAACCAATAGTTGAAGAACCAATAGTTGAAGAACCAATAGTTGAAGAACCAATAGTTGAAGAACAATTAGCTGAACAACCGGTCGTCGAAGAACCAATAGTAGAAGACCCAGTCGTTGAAGAACCAGTTTCAGAAGAAAATATTGTTGAAGAAGTCAAAGCTGCTCAAGATGTTCCTATTGTTGAAGAAAAAATTAATGAACCTATTCCAGAACCATCTACAACCCAACAGACAATTGTTGACCAATCCAAGTCATCTTCTTCTGTGCAATCAGAAAAGCAAGAATCTAGAACTTCCAAGTCTGAAATTCAAGAAGAATCAAGCGTGGCACAACCATCAGTAGAAGTTCCTGTCAGTTCTGCCACCAAAAAAGTTCGTACCAGAAAAGTCACCAGAACAATTAGAAAATCTAAACCAACAAATAATGTACCTAAAAAAGATGAATTATAATGTGAATAATAGTCTAAAGAAATAAAGATAATATAAATAAAATTATGAAGATTTATTTCAATGATTGCAATATGTAAAGTTCAGTAGCAATGCATAAAATGTACATACTTTTTGACGCACGATGTCAGAACATTAAAAAAAAAAAAAAAATTATCAAGAAAAAAAAAAAGACTCGTCTTTCATAATTTTCATTCGATTCCCTTATCTACAACTTTAAAAGTTAATAAAGCATAATAAATCCTCTACAAGTTATGGATAATAATGAAATAGACAATATCAGTGATTCATCTGATTTCAGAACCACAAAATTACCAAACCTTGCCGAACTAGATCTTTTGAAACGATGTTTTATATGTAAAGATTTCTTTCAAGCACCAGTTACTATTTCAACATGTCATCATATTTATTGCTCACAATGTATAAGGGAACATTTACTTCGGAAGTCCAGTTGTCCAATTTGTAAATGTGAAGTATTTGAAAGTAATTTAAGACCGGATCCATTATTGGAGGATATTGTACGATGTTATAAAATATTGCGTCCTCAATTATTAATGCTATTGAAAAAAGATGATCCAGTAAAAGAAGTGAATAATTCAGTAAAGCAAAATAATGGAAATGAAGAAAAATCAACAGAGATGATACTGGATAATGAAGAAACACGCGTTAATGGGGAAATCAATGAAGAAGACACCAAAAATGACACGGAGAAAGATACAAAACAAGATTCAGAAACAATTGTAATAGATGATTCTATAGAAGTCATTGAAATATTATCAGAGGATGAAGATGAGAATGATCCCAAAATAGGAACGTGTCCAATATGTCAAGAGAAAATGCCAATTGAAATACTAGAGAGAAGTCATGTGGAGGATTGTTTAAGTGGAAGAAAACCAAAACGAAATGCGGCTCAGATCTTACAACAGCAACCAAAGAAGAAACAAGCTAAAGGAATCACCTCGATAACTTCATTTTTCAAACAATCGAATAGTCCGGAGAATATCACTTCACCATCTCCACCTCCGCTTCCTGCGCAGCAACAGGAACGAAGTCAACAGTATAAACATAGTATTACACCCCAACCACCACAGCAACAACAAGTACAAGAACTAGATGAGAAGAATGATGTTCCTGTAATTAATGTTCCTGCAAGAATACCCAAATTGGACTTCCATAGTTTAACAACTCCTAAAGTAAAGGCAAAGTTAAAGGAATTACAATTATCAACCACTGGGGATAGAAATGAACTAATGCGAAGATATAATCAATATTTTGTATTTGTTAATGCTAATATTGATAGTAATCATCCAGTTGACGAATCAACCCTTCGTAATAGACTAAGTAGATGGGAACGATCATTCAAGTCTAAATCAAAAGATTCCCTTGATACTGAAGCAGATTGGAAAAGTTTAATTGCAAAAGCACGCCAATCAAAGTAGGATATTACATATAAGTTTAAATATTCTAATAATATATATTAACCATAATAGACCCTCTAGATGGATATTGTATTTTAAAAGTCAAAGTCGTGTACATAAACTTGCATTATTCCGAAGGCTACCAAGTTTCCACACTAATCGGATAAAAATCTAGTACGCGATTGAATGAGCCAGTATTTTATTTTTTTTATCAAGAATTGAGGCATTTGAGCTCAACTATGAGGCTTGAACCATCGAATGATTATTGAGATGAGGTTACAAACATTACTAAATGGAGGGCTCTTCGTGTGTCGTTTTCTTCAAAAGAAAATAATTTTCTGAGGCATAATTCTCAAAATTGATTTTGTTGTGTATAGGCATTTTAGCTATTGGAGTTTTTTTTTTATATATATCATATTGCCGCGCGAATTAATTTATGACAAGAATCCCACAATTTTAGTTGTTTGAGATTACTTTATTTCAATAAAATATTTTCAGAATTTAAACCTATATATGAAAGGTATGAATTTGATTCAGTATATGAATTTTTTTTTATAAGAATTATCTAGTAGTAATAAATGGTAGTAAATTTTTACTATTTTAGGCTAAATTAGCCGTTTGATGGCATTAAGACCAAGAAAACAAAAAAAAAAAAGATTGATTCTACTGTATTAAATAATAAGTTACAAATGCGGAGTAACCTAAAATTAGTATGAAAAGATTTAAAAAGACAAAACGAGCTAACTTAAGTTAAGGCAAACAAACAAAAAAGAAAAAAAAAATAAATTCCGTATCTTCTCTTAGTTATGAATTGTGTATAGTCGGCATTTAGATACGTTTAAAAAATTTTTTTGCAGTATTATTAAATCGTCATCAATCCGAGCGATCAATAGAAAAAAAAAAAAAAAAAATCCTCAAAATATTAAACACTCATAAAATCCACAATTTTACTTTCATTTGCTTTTTTTTTTACCTTGTTTATTGGTAAATGCCTCGGAACCATATATAAATAACTACACTTCCAACCTTTGTCTAAGTTGTACTTCCCTTCTCCTCCCCCTCCAAACACATTCATACACAAACACTTGACTTAATCATATTACATAAGCTTCTCCATTAGATCACAATGTCAATGGATGATAACTCATATTTAACAACTTATGAAGCGGCACTAGCGGTGATAGCAACCGCTATGAAAAAGGCTCGGTTAAGAATAGATGTATTAATACTAAATTCTATACTTGGAGGAATGCTTTTTTCAACCGGAGGAATGCTACATGTAATGGTTCAAGCAGAATTTCCTGAGGATTTGCGAACCAACCCTGGTATTGTTTCAATTTTAACTGGTTTTGCATACCCCATAGGTTTATTTTACGTTGTTATTCTTGGTGTTGATTTGTACAACTCAAATATTTTATTTTTCAGTGCAGGATTATGTCGTCGTGCTGTTTCCATATGGGATCTACTTATAAGTTGGTTTGTTAGTTGGTGGTTTAATTTAGTTGGAAATATATTCGTTTGTTATGTTATTTGTAATTATTCTGGAATAACTAAAACCCAAGCAATGGTAACAGCAAGTATAGAAATTCTTGAAAAGAAAGTTCTGTTTTCATTTGTTCAAACATTTATCAAAGGAATAGCAGGAAATTTTTATGTTTGTTTGGCAATTTTTTTACAATTAATGGCCAAACCATTACATGTTAAATTTTTAATGATGGTATTACCAATCTTTACTTTTGTATCCTTTGGATTTACTCATTCAGTGGCGGATATGTATGTAATCATAATCGGATTAATCAATGGTGCTCCTGTTAGTGTGGCAACCGTTTCATGGAAACTTCTTCTTCCCGCAGCTCTTGGAAATATTGTTGGTGGATCATTTTTTGGAGTTGTCATAACCTGGTACTTGCACGTATTCGTGGTTGAAGAAGATAGAAAGGCATTAGACTTGCCACAATATGAATTAAGAGATGAACAACCAGAATTGAATCAAGATTCAAGAGTTGTTAGACAAAAGAAAGCACAATTTGACGAAGATGCAGTTAAACTGGATGAAAGTAATGGCGATTCCGATGAAACACAACAAGATGATGAAGATGATTTGGAACCAATTCCAATTTATGATGAAGTTAGTATACCTTCAGCAATAACTCAATTGAGACCATCACTAAGTCGATCAAGAACGAGATCCAGTGTTTCCACAAGAAGAAAGAGTATAAGGAGTCCCAAAAATGTTTTCCCTGTATATGGTATGGGTACACCTTTACAACGTGAAAAGACAATTGCAGGTCAATTAGAAACACGAAGAAGTCGAACTTCGAGTGACGGTTATCCAAATGATGAAAATGACTCTGAACCGGAAGCTGATTACATTGGTGCTCAATTGAAGAGAGCATTAACACACAAGCCACGACGTCTGGATTTGGAATCTGGTAATATCAGTCCCAGAGCTTTAACTCCAACGTCGTCTTTCATAAGGAGAAAATCAAATCAATCAGATAGATCTTCATTAAGATTAAGCGCTGAGAATTCCAATCAAGAAAAAGATTTAGGAGATGATCCAAATGCATCGAAGGAAAATTTAGATAGAATTCTGGAATAGTGGATATTTATAGACAATTAATATACTATTCATTTATTTATTTGAACAGGGGTAAGTATAGTAGAGAATTTTTGCTACATACTGTAATGTGGTGTAGTGACAGTGCAAAAAAAAAAAAATTAATAATAATGGAAGAAAAAAAAATTAAACTGGACGAGATAAGAGTCGAACTCATGACCTTTTGCTTGCAAGGCAAACGCGCTACCAACTACGCCACACGCCCTAGTTTTGTTTCATGGGAAACCTTCTGTCAAATCAGAATCAGAAATTACAATGTTAGTTGGTTTGTTATTCTTGTTGATTCGGGTACTGTGACTACCTCTGAACTACATTAGAGTGGTTTGGACTTGCTTGAATGACAATTAAAACTAGTTTTAACTTTATATGAAGTCAGATTAGTTTGCTGGATTTCTGTTCTTTTTCGTAAGAAAATGGACTGAAACTATCAAATAGTCATTGTAATATCCCAAAACATATAAATCTGATAACAACAATTCTTAATTTACAGTTACAACGTTAAGATGTTTACCAGTATTAGTATTATTGATATGTTAGATGTCGACACTACACACGGAGGACTTCTTTTACTACTTAATTCTACGTTATCCAATTGAAATTCCGTTTCAATTTGCACCGCTGCCCAATCAGAGAATCTCGGCCGGAAAAAGGTAAAAAGAACGAGAGAATAAACAAGGTAGAAAAAAAAAAAAAAGAGAATATCGGCCGTATTAGGAGAATGCAACACAATCCTTCAGGATCCCCCACAAAACACCTGAGATAACATGGTCGAAAAGAGACGGTACAAACGAAGAGTAGTATTGTCATGCACAAACTGCAAACGAAGAAAGCTTAAATGTGACCATCAAAAACCATGCAGTGCTTGTCGGAACACAAAGATTGTCATTCCTGAATGTACTTACGAAGTAAACAATGATAAGTCACTAACTGATCAACTGACTCCCGATGAGGTAGTTCCTGTGAACCAACCAAATCATTCTCAACACTACATGTTGGCCCCGATAAACCAACCGGTCCATGCAACAATCCAAAGTATCACCCCAACAAGTCAAGAAAGATACTCCTCAAACACAGGTAGCAATGCCAGTTTCCAAAACAAAACCACTTTCGACGTCCAAACTCCCCTGCCTGCCACACACTCAGGTGAATGTTTCGAAAGACCAAAAAAGACACCCAAAAATCGTTGGTTGACCTCCAGGACCTTATCTATTTGAGGGAATTCAAAGGTAGTCATGTGTTCTTTGGACCTACTTCGTGGAAGACATCCATCAGGTTCTGGTGCAAAAATATTCCTGTATTGAGTGATATTCTGGCCATCACCGTCAAAGAGATGACATCGTTAAAGTTGCCTGAAAAAGCAAACGACCAAGCTGAAAGCTCTTATGCGCCATATCAGATCACTAGTTTGCTTCCCAACTACAAGGAATCCCTTGCCCTTCTCAAATCGTTCCAGAGAGACACGTTCTTCACAAAGTGCTTCAACTATGACACAATGGCCATGTATGTTGGCGAAGTAGTGACGGAAGCAGGACCCAAACTACAAGCATCCGGTATCTATCTAAGCATTGTGCTCTCCATCAAGGCATTGGTTTCGTTCTTCGATGGTGAGATTCCCGATAACAGGTTGCTTGTGGCATCACGGCTCTTTTTGTTAAAGAGTGATGTCAAGTCGAACTTTGCCACGCTAACTGCACTTTTATTGTTGTACGAGTGTCGTAAATATGACTGCAATGCAGATTTTGAAGAAGCGATGTCATATGACCAAGGGTTGTTTTCCACCATCATCACAGTGGCGCTATCGCTTGGACTCCACCGCAACATCTACCAACTTCACTCCGAGAATCTCACCAGAATGGATCCTGTACAGCACACATGGAAGTTTCTTATGCTTGAGGATTCGTTGAGAAGTTTCAGAAGGGGTCACAGCCAATGATCAACGATAACTACACATCGAACCAAATGCTTCGATTGATGAAATCCAGATGCTCGTCGTCGATTCTAACGTTCAGGATAGTCAATGACGCGATGAACCTGTGTGTGTCAAACAAAGGCGTTGACTTGGACCTGGCGTTGTCATCTATAGAATCATTGATGTTTGACAAGTCACCCACAGATCACGATGAAGTGCATTTACAGTTGTTCTTGTACACGTATGCGCAAAGCATCACGTCGATCCGGTACTTGAAGAACAGGACTTCTGAGAATAGGTACGCGGCACTCCGCTACAGTTTGTTGCTATACAAGTCACTGAAGGAGATGCTTTTAGATTTGATTGACCCATCGGGACGAATCAAGCCCAGTTCGTTCTACCAGGAGATCAAGGAGTCTATTTACCGAGCCACATTCTTTTTGCTTGTGCTTGTACTCCAGCTGTTTGATAAAGTAGAAAAAGTTGCTAGCCATAAATCGTACCATGAAGTGTTGGCTTCAGGAATAGACGCATCCACCGATGTGTTTTGGTTGATGCACACGGTGACAAACGAGATTCTGATGACAATCCTGAAGATGACGAACTTGAGTCTAACGGCTAGATCCATGATTATTTTTATTAATCATATTCTAACGTATGTAATGGGACAAATCGAACAGAGAGCAGCAACAACACAATTTACACCGGATAGTTTCAACTTCTCTCCAGTGTCGTTACCAGATTTGGATCTAGATTTGTTCCAGAACGACGACTGGGGATTGTTTCAATGATAATGCGTAGGAATTGTTTTTGTATTAAGAGAGAATGTACAGTACATTGTAATGTTTCTATATGTCTACATAATACCCGCAATGAATGCCAATGACCAAGTACGAGACATACCGTTGTCGATTTGTGCTTGGTTCCAATCATCTCTGGCAAACCAATCCCATGCGGATTTGGGATCAAATAATGCCTTGTTAAGCATTAATATACCTTTCCAACCATCTGGTATCTGGTCGATCCATGCTGCTAGTTTTTGTTCCCATTCTTCTTTAACAAATTGTGGACTACGGAAATAGGAGGACACAGGGGTTATAGGCAACATATGAATACCATGAATCCATTCGTCTCCAATTGTACCTCTTCCAAAATATGTAGAATAATCAATTTTGTTTTCAAACAATATACCAGAAACTTTATTTCCAATAAAATTTGGTGGCTGAACCTTGTTGTCATCGGAATAAAGCATATACATATTGACACTTCTTCTCATGATTGCCAACATTAACTCACCTCTTTTTTCCATACTTTGATCTCCGCAAACATTACCGAACAACTTGACTGCACGAGCGAAATGATACATTTCACTTGATGATTCGTTATCTTTACCATCCCCTGAAGGGAAAATACCATGAGCCCATGAGTGACCATTGAAGAAATCAAATGATCTGAATTGTGGAAACCACTTGTCAGCTTGTGGACTGCAGGTATCTCTGAGTAAAACTTTAGCATAATTTCCAATAAGGGAGTCGTTATCCGACAACACACGTGGATCAATTTTTGCAAGTAATGCAATCGCATGAACATGATATCCATAATGAAAATGGTGATCGTTATAATTTGAATTACCAAAATCAGCAGCCGGTTCAGCTGATGAAATTAAACCTTTCCATGTAGAATCATAGACCAACGCAAATTGCTGTTGATTTTTGGCAAATATTTCCACAGCTTGTTTCACTTTAGGGAAAATCTCATTAGTTAAGTTATCATCATTCAAAATAAACTTAGTAACGTATGCAATATGTGCAAATTTGTCTAATATTTTACCGGAAGTATACATTGAATCGATATTAGCCATGCCAACAACATCTTGCTTTATTTCCTCTATAGCAACCCTTCTGATCAAGTCTTTAGCTTGGTCCGAATATTTAGCCTTTGGAGAAAAAACAGCCCAAGGTTCCCACATAATATCCACAGGAAGCTGTTCTTGCATGATAAGTTCATTGGTGATATATGATCTCATAACCCCCTTTGTTGGAGAATCGAGGGTCAAGTCAGTAGGCTTGGTATTCGTTACAACTTCTTGGTGATGTGGAAGAGCCCAAACAATAGTTTTACCGGATTTTGATTTACCCCTGGTGTTGTAAGCAAATTTGTATTGACCTTGATTTCCTTCAGCCGATGCAGAAACTTCTGCACTTTCAACATAGGCACCAGCAGTTTCATCATATTGTGTTGAATCACCACGAGCAAATTGAATAATTCCAGAAGCATTACCAACCACGTGATTAGGATCCTTCAAAGACAAGTCGACTGTACTATAAATCGACCAAATTACTTGATTGAACAATTTGGCAGTGTATTTGTGAACATTGTCTACAACTGTTCCCACTTTTTTAAATTCTTGCACACCAACTTGAGATGCAAAAATTGGATTAACGTTCTCATAAATGGCAGTGATAAATCCCATACCTTGGACAATCGGAATTGTAATTTTGCCACCTCCACCTTCTAATCTAGTAGTAACAGACATTAATTTATGATCAGATAAAGTCAATCTAGGATTATTGATACCGGAAATTACCCATGATTTAATCTTTGGAGGATTAAAATAGAATTGAGCAGGAACAGCATTTGGATCTGGTCCAAATACTCTCTGAGCTGCATCAGTATGATTGAATGCAAACCCGTGATCTTGATCCGGATCCACCAGATACCACATACTATAAGGAAGTGGCCATACTGGCATCGTTTGATCCCCAATAGTAAGGTTGTTATAAAAATTATTTGTATGAATTGGTTCATTATTTTCTTCACAACAACATCCAATAGGCAATTGGTTATGTCTAATTTTCCTGAACAATTCTGGAGGAGGACCAGTTGCAATTGGTATAGCTAAAATATCATTTCCCTTGATTGGTTGTGATGGTGTTGGTCTAGGTGCCAATTTTGGAGCTTGCGTGGAAGTTTCTTGTGTTCCCACGTAACTTGTAGATGTAGGCGGTGCTGGAGCAGGTGGTCGATTGTAACTGCTATGAATTGCTTGGGAGTTGTCAGGTGACAGGTTCTGTATATTGTTGTCACTGGAATGCTGTTGATCGTTCGACTTATGATTCAAGTCTAATTTTTTGAATGCCTTTCTAATTAAACCCATGTCATCCGCAATGCTTATGAAAGAAGAAAGATGATTGGTAACCTTAATTTTTTACACCTAAGAAACTTTTGGAATTTCAATTCCTTGAATCTTTTTTTTTTTTTGGGAAGAATATTTTACACAATACATACTGAACACAAAATTTGAAATTTGTCTCAATAACAATTTCAGATGTCAATATCAAAATCGATGCTGCGCAAAATAAAATTATACACCAATTTCAACACCCAATTTTGTTATTCAGCAAATGAATGCTAGCGGGTAATCACAAAAAATATTCCGCACGGAATTTTTCTCACTTTATCTAACACTGGCACGGAATTTTTCATATTGAAATCAATAGTCTTCCAGAATATATAAAAAGGATTAGATCGAAACCACAATTGAATTTCTGAACAAAAAAAAAAATCAATTTAAACAACAACATAAAATGAATTTAATTATAATCCTCACGCTTTTACCTTTTATATTGGCTACAGACTTGGCAGAAAAATGGGGAGACCTTTGGCCATTCCAAGGAGTTGCTACATTTGCCCATCTAGAACATTTTTCATGTTTGATTGAACCCGATAAGCAATTCGATATTGGTATCATTGGAGTTCCATTTGATACAGCAGTATCATACAGACCAGGGGCACGTTTTGGACCCCGTGCCATTAGAGATGCTTCTCAAAGACAAACAAGTTTACGTGGATTTAACCCAAGAGCATTATTCAATCCATACAAATCATGGGCCAAAATTGTGGATTGTGGAGATATCCCGGTGACTCCAATGGATAATACATTAGCATTTAAACAAATGGATGAAGCATTTAAGGATTTGTTGGATAAAAAGTCATTAAATAATACCCAGGTACCTCCAAGATTTGTCGCCTTGGGAGGAGATCACTCCGTATTATTACCACATATTAGAGGTTTACATAAGATATATGGACCACTTAACATAATTCATTTTGATGCTCACTTAGATACTTGGAAACCGGATAAATATCCATCATTTTGGGAATCTGATCAAAATGAAATCAACCATGGATCTATGTTATGGAAGGCACACGAAGAAGGATTAACCACTAAAACTAATATTCATGCAGGTTTACGTACAAAACTTTCTGGGTTTGAAGATTTGCAAGATGATGATGAGCAAGATTTTGTTAGAATTGAAGCCGATGATATTTGGTTAAAAGGACCAGAGTATGTTGTAAATAAAATCTTAAGTACAGTTCCCAAGGATACCCCAACTTATATTTCCGTGGATGTGGACGTTTTAGATCCCGGATTTACTAGTGGAACAGGTACCCAAGAGCCTGGTGGTTGGTTACCACGTGAATTGATTCACATTTTGAGACAAATTGAAAGTTTGACTGTGGTTGGTGCCGATATAGTTGAAGTTGCACCTGCTTATGACATTGCAGAAATAACTGCAACCAATGGTGCACAAATTGCTTATGAGATATTAACCAGCATGGTGAAAAAGGGTAATCTTGATAAATCGTTAGTTAAGAATGTTATCCATACGTTTGATAAGTAGGATATAAAATGAGTAGTTTAATCAATATAATTTTTGTGTAATTATTGTTGTTGTTCTTGCGATTATTGTGGACGGTGATTTTCAAAACCCCTTAAAGTATGCAAGAACAAAACCTAACAACAACAACAACAAAAAAAAAAAAGATTATGTGAATTGAAGAGCAATAATATTACTCTTATATGGAATTCGATATCTCTAACTATGTTCGAATTCAGAGGCTATAAGAAATCCATATTCCTGTCAGCTAAAGATGCAAGTCCATTGATCAATTTACCTGATGAGATCTTTGTTTCTATTTTTAAATATTTGAAAAAGACAGATGTTGCAAAGATGAGTCGAGTGCATGGAAATTTCAATTATGCTGTGAAAAATACCCTTTTACATTCAATTGTTGTTGTTAGCAGAGATAAGAGCCTTTATTCGTTCCCATCATCTTGGGACAATTATACGTTTACAAAGTCTGATGCATTTTTCCACATGTTCAGATCCCAATATTTCGACCCTGAATATAATAAGACATTGATATTTATGGGACCTTTACTCACAGAGGATAAATATGTTGAACGCTTGAAACATATACTTAATGATGTACAAATATATGATGTTTCTCCCTTTAATGGAAACAGAGTAGTAAGTGTCGACATATCCAATAACAACCAACAAGAAACATATTGGCTGGTCATAGAACATGTCCTTTTTGGTGACGATTTCCGTCAATTTGGTAGGCCAACATCTGTGGCACTCAAACTTCCGGATTTTCCGCTTAAAGAAATAAAAATCCTGTCACTGCAAGTTAACTTTTTCATAAGCAAAATAGATTGTGAGTCGGTAATTTTAATTGGTTTGAATTTTAGTTCTATGTTGAGTCATTTTAATTATGGTACAATTACAAAGTTAAGAATATTACAAGAATCTTCACTCAACGTGTCATCATTTACTAGAATGGCTACATTGTTTGTAAATTTGAAAGAATTTGGAATCGTTGATAGTGCAAATTTGACGTTCCAACAATTTGTCATCGGATTAAAGGGTAACAGCTTGACTAAATTGGAAACCAAATGCGAAATAGACTCATTTGGACTAGAATTTGATAACATAATATATCATCATAGTAGGTCATTGAAATCCATTGTACATTATTACAAGGACAGTAGATCTACAGTATTTGGGAAACCTTATCGAGCTCCGGATCCCAAAGAGATGCCATTGGGTTTTAGGTTAATAAAACTAGAGGATTTTCCGAAGCTTCAGCTGTTAACGTATGATGGAGGAAAATATTTAGTTGACAGGTCTGGTCATAAGGCAAAAATGGTGTACCAGGTGTATTGAATTATCGAGAGCAAATCTTTATCCAGTAGCAATATGCTGTGAAGATACGCTCCGGCGTTCCTATTTCTTGTGTAGAAAACTTGGTTTATGTCATATTATTTTGTTGGAAATTGGAACTAGTCTACGAAAAGAGATGAATACTAGCTGAGTGGGTGCAACTAGAATAGGTTATTGTAATTATCATTTTTGTTGGAATTAACATTAAAGTACGTCTACTCCCTGAAAGTAATAACAGAATATTCATTAATTTTTCAGTTCTATTGTCTTCTTTACATGGGTCAGGTAGTATATTAATGCTTAACAAGGCATTATTTGATCCCAAATCCGCATGGGATTGGTTTGCCAGAGATGATTGGAACCAAGCACAAATCGACAACGGTATGTCTCGTACTTGGTCATTGGCATTCATTGCGGGTATTATGTAGACATATAGAAACATTACAATGTACTGTACATTCTCTCTTAATACAAAAACAATTCCTACGCATTATCATTGAAACAATCCCCAGTCGTCGTTCTGGAACAAATCTAGATCCAAATCTGGTAACGACACTGGAGAGAAGTTGAAACTATCCGGTGTAAATTGTGTTGTTGCTGCTCTCTGTTCGATTTGTCCCATTACATACGTTAGAATATGATTAATAAAAATAATCATGGATCTAGCCGTTAGACTCAAGTTCGTCATCTTCAGGATTGTCATCAGAATCTCGTTTGTCACCGTGTGCATCAACCAAAACACATCGGTGGATGCGTCTATTCCTGAAGCCAACACTTCATGGTACGATTTATGGCTAGCAACTTTTTCTACTTTATCAAACAGCTGGAGTACAAGCACAAGCAAAAGAATGTGGCTCGGTAAATAGACTCCTTGATCTCCTGGTAGAACGAACTGGGCTTGATTCGTCCAGATGGGTCAATCAAATCTAAAAGCATCTCCTTCAGTGACTTGTATAGCAACAAACTGTAGCGGAGTGCCGCGTACCTATTCTCAGAAGTCCTGTTCTTCAAGTACCGGATCGACGTGATGCTTTGCGCATACGTGTACAAGAACAACTGTAAATGCACTTCATCGTGATCTGTGGGTGACTTGTCAAACATCAATGATTCTATAGATGACAACGCCAGGTCCAAGTCAACGCCTTTGTTTGACACACACAGGTTCATCGCGTCATTGACTATCCTGAACGTTAGAATCGACGACGAGCATCTGGATTTCATCAATCGAAGCATTTGGTTCGATGTGTAGTTATCGTTGATCATTGGCTGTGACCCCTTCTGGAAACTTCTCAACGAATCCTCAAGCATAAGAAACTTCCATGTGTGCTGTACAGGATCCATTCTGGTGAGATTCTCGGAGTGAAGTTGGTAGATGTTGCGGTGGAGTCCAAGCGATAGCGCCACTGTGATGATGGTGGAAAACAACCCTTGGTCATATGACATCGCTTCTTCAAAATCTGCATTGCAGTCATATTTACGACACTCGTACAACAATAAAAGTGCAGTTAGCGTGGCAAAGTTCGACTTGACATCACTCTTTAACAAAAAGAGCCGTGATGCCACAAGCAACCTGTTATCGGGAATCTCACCATCGAAGAACGAAACCAATGCCTTGATGGAGAGCACAATGCTTAGATAGATACCGGATGCTTGTAGTTTGGGTCCTGCTTCCGTCACCACTTCGCCAACATACATGGCCATTGTGTCATAGTTGAAGCACTTTGTGAAGAACGTGTCTCTCTGGAACGATTTGAGAAGGGCAAGGGATTCCTTGTAGTTGGGAAGCAAACTAGTGATCTGATATGGCGCATAAGAGCTTTCAGCTTGGTCGTTTGCTTTTTCAGGCAACTTTAACGATGTCATCTCTTTGACGGTGATGGCCAGAATATCACTCAATACAGGAATATTTTTGCACCAGAACCTGATGGATGTCTTCCACGAAGTAGGTCCAAAGAACACATGACTACCTTTGAATTCCCTCAAATAGATAAGGTCCTGGAGGTCAACCAACGATTTTTGGGTGTCTTTTTGGTCTTTCGAAACATTCACCTGAGTGTGTGGCAGGGGAGTTTGGACGTCGAAAGTGGTTTTGTTTTGGAAACTGGCATTGCTACCTGTGTTTGAGGAGTATCTTTCTTGACTTGTTGGGGTGATACTTTGGATTGTTGCATGGACCGGTTGGTTTATCGGGGCCAACATGTAGTGTTGAGAATGATTTGGTTGGTTCACAGGAACTACCTCATCGGGAGTCAGTTGATCAGTTAGTGACTTATCATTGTTTACTTCGTAAGTACATTCAGGAATGACAATCTTTGTGTTCCGACAAGCACTGCATGGTTTTTGATGGTCACATTTAAGCTTTCTTCGTTTGCAGTTTGTGCATGACAATACTACTCTTCGTTTGTACCGTCTCTTTTCGACCATGTTATCTCAGGTGTTTTGTGGGGGATCCTGAAGGATTGTGTTGCATTCTCCTAATACGGCCGATATTCTCTTTTTTTTTTTTTTCTACCTTGTTTATTCTCTCGTTCTTTTTACCTTTTTCCGGCCGAGATTCTCTGATTGGGCAGCGGTGCAAATTGAAACGGAATTTCAATTGGATAACGTAGAATTAAGTAGTAAAAGAAGTCCTCCGTGTGTAGTGTCGACATCTAACATATCAATAATACTAATACTGGTAAACATCTTAACGTTGTAACTGTAAATTAAGAATTGTTGTTATCAGATTTATATGTTTTTGGGATATTACAATGACTATTCTGATAATTTCAGTCCATTTTCTTACGAAAAAGAACAGAAATCCAGCAAACTAATCTGACTTCATATAAAGTTAAAACTAGTTTTAATTGTCATTCAAGCAAGTCCAAACCACTCTAATGTAGTTCAGAGGTAGTCACAGTACCCGAATCAACAAGAATAACAAACCAACTAACATTGTAATTTCTGATTCTGATTTGACAGAAGGTTTCCCATGAAACAAAACTAGGGCGTGTGGCGTAGTTGGTAGCGCGTTTGCCTTGCAAGCAAAAGGTCATGAGTTCGACTCTTATCTCGTCCAGTTTAATTTTTTTTTCTTCCATTATTATTAATTTTTTTTTTTTTGCACTGTCACTACACCACATTACAGTATGTAGCAAAAATTCTCTACTATACTTACCCCTGTTCAAATAAATAAATGAATAGTATATTAATTGTCTATAAATATCCACTATTCCAGAATTCTATCTAAATTTTCCTTCGATGCATTTGGATCATCTCCTAAATCTTTTTCTTGATTGGAATTCTCAGCGCTTAATCAGAATTAAAAGAAAATATTTGACCATATCATAAGTTATATGGATCCAATTTGTCAAATTCATAATAAGAAATGCAACCGTAGTTATCAAAAAAGATAGCATCATACAATCTGTTATCCATATCATGTACCATATAACCTTCTTTACTATACCATAGCATGAAGTCGCGGTATACATTAGTATGTGCATCAAAATCACATTTAATTATTGAACATAATGCGGAATAAATAAACAATATTCGAAGTGCAAACTTGTGTTTCTTGTATAGGAGATCTCTGAAATGGTCTGGTAAAAGAAATAAAAATCGGTACATTGGCAGTGGCAAAGATAAAGTACTGCAAGTATAAATACACACAATAAGCAAACGTAAAGCATCTTCCAACCCTAAAATTTCGTTTGAGATTTCTAAGCTGATTTCATCAGAATTATAATACTCTTCAAGTCCCAGTTTCAATTCAACAATCACCGGATAGGTACATAGCTTCAATGTTGGCGTTTGAGGAGTAGGAATTGGCTGATGTCTCAATAAAGGAGATAATTCACTCTCTAATATTATTGGCATGCATGTTTGGAATGCAGATCTCATACCTTTGGCAATTTGTATCAAATCTGGAGTTGTTTTGGTGAAATCTATAATAGGTACTATTTTATGTGGAGTGATACCCATATAACAGAAGATTAATATACTTGAAATAGCCATTTCCTTTGCAATTGAAGGATCATTTAGATTCATTCCAGTAGGAGTGATTTCACTACCAACTTCAATTAACTTCCTGGTATTACTTATAACATCTAGAAAATACTCAAGATTCTTGGAATACAAACTATTGGGATCACTTTGGTTGGTATTGTAGATACGTTCAAGTGATCTTTCATCGTCAAAAATATCATTCTTCTGAGCCGCTTCTAAATCTACAATTGATGACATTGCCATAGCTGAAAGACAGAATATACTTTTTCTAACGAGTTCACTTTGAAGGAACAAATATGGTACTTTTTCCTTCATTACTTTATGCACTTTTTCATCTACTCCATGTGAAAACAAATAAGCACATTTTTCATCAAAAAACGTGAGTAATCGTAACTCAAATTTTGATAATCCCAATATACTAGTTGATTGAGTTAAGATCAAATTTTTGGATAATTCAACTTGTTGAGTTTCAGTAGAACCCACAGACGCTTCTATTGTTGAAATTGGTCCCTTTTGGTTCAACTTTGATAGTGACTGAATTCGCTTTAATCGTGCCAATTCTCTTCTCAGGGGCTTGACTTTAGGATATATGCATTCTCTACCTGTATGCTCACAATATTCACAAATTGGTTTTCTTTCATTACACTGAATCTAGAAAGTTAGTACTTTGATTCCACGGTAGATAGTTTAAAGTATGAAAGACAAACGTACCTTTATTCTCAAAGTTTTGCAACTAATACATCCTCGTCTTGATCTTTTGCTAATGAAAGTTTGTCCAGTTTCTGACATGATGGTATGTTTGGATATTTGGAATTGATTGTCAACTCTTTTATGTTTGTTTTCTTTTATTTTTTTCCCTCCCTCCCCCACCATTTGCTCTTTTGAATGATTGCTTCAACTTCCTTGAAAATTAACCGAAATGCATGCACCCGTGTATTTCTCAACTCTTGAAAGAATCATTGTAAACAATGAGTGTCCAATTATCAACAATACCAAGTGTAGCAGAATAACCATACGATGTAAGCAACAAAAAAAAAGCGAGAAGCATACCTTTATACATACTACAACACTAGTATTCTTCGATTTACTTGCAATAATATTACTTGTCATAACTGATCTCAATGTCTATAAATTTAAATGTGTATTAAAAAAAATGAAATCAAATTATTCTAACCAGAATAATAAAACAATGAACTAAAACAGAAAAAAAAACTAAGTCAGGAGAAGGTAAACGTCCTATCTAGTATTGATATGTGTGAATGTCAGAAACATATTCCACTTTGACATAAGGTCTGTAAATTGGTTTCCACATTTGTGATTGGACCCATTTAAGACAATCATCATATTCCCTTGGAACTTCAACAAAACCACCATCTGGTTTTTCTTCATTTTCAACTCTAGCAGTACCTTCCTTTAAGGATTGTAATATTACAGCTGTAGCAACATGAGCACTAACTTCATCAATTTCTTCTAATCTTGACAATAAACCATTCTTTGGGTTTTCCATTTTAGGTGACATAGATGCCAATCTATCAACAGCAGCAGAAATCATGGTATCAGAAATAGTAGTACATCTGGACAAAACAGCACCCAAACCAATACCTGGGAAAGTAAAACAGTTATTGTTTTCAGAAATATAGTAACCATCAACTGGTTCAAATGGGAACCAGTGGCAATCAATGCATTGTTTTCAGTCCATTTCATCAAATCAGAAGGAACAGCTTCATGTAATCTGGTTGGATTAGATAATGGGAAAATGATAGGTTGTTTGTTATGCTTGTACATAGTCTTAACAACGTCTTCAGTAAATGCACCAGCTTGAGTGGAGCAACCAACCAAGACAGTTGGCTTAATCTTGTCAACACATTCAATCAAGCTTGATGTGTTAACACCTTCCCAATCGGAGGACTTATCAGCGTAATTCATTTGTGAAGGACTAGCATTGGTGGATTCATCAGTAATCAAACCATAACGGTCCATACAGTGAATTCTAGATCTTGCTTCTTCGACAGTTGCTCCATGACTGACCAAATGGTTGGTGATTTGATCGGCAATACCCAAACCAGCTGAACCAGCCCATAAATCAAAACTTGAATATCTCTTAAGTTACGGTTGGAGAATTTAAGGGCAGCAGTGATAGAAGCCATGACAACAGCACCAGTTCCTTGAATATCATCATTAAATGATGGAAGGGTGGTACGTATTTTTGCAACATATCTCTACCAGTTGAAACACCAAAATCTTCATAATGCAAAACAGCACTTGGGAATCTTTTCTTAATAGCATGGATTACTTTATCAATAAAGTCCCAGTATTTTTCTCCTCTTACTCTTGGAAATTTGTTTCCCATGTATAAATCATCATCGATTAATCTGTCGTTGTTGGTACCAACATCCAATGTGATTGGCAAAACTCTGGCTGGGTGAATACCACCACACAAGGTCATCAATCCCAATTTGGCAATAGCAATTCTGATACCACCAACACCTTGATCACCAATACCAAGAATACCTTCACCATCACTCATAACAATGTAGTCGATATCTTTATCTTCACCATAAGCTGACAATCTTTCGTCAATATTTTCTGAATCATTGATATCCAAAAAGCATCCTTCTGGTTTTCTGAATCTGTCAGAATAATTTGCAATGGCATCACCTTCGGTTGGAGTATAAATAATTGGCAACATTTCACGGATATTTCTTCGTACCAATTCGTAATAAAGAACTTTGTTTTGTAATCTCATAGAAGTACAGAAATCATTTTTGGCTAATGGAGTCTTCAAGTAAGAAAATTGTCTATATGCTCTTTCCACTTGTTCATCCAAAGTGTTTACTTGGGAAGGAAGAAGACCATTCAATTTGAAACTTTTTCTTTCTTCCATTGAAAATGCAGATCCTTTGTTGAATTGGGCGGAATTTAACAAGGCAAAGTCAGTCAATGGACATTCAACTGGCCCAACCATGGAAACTCTGGTAGCCTTTGGTTTCAATGCTTCAATGGCCGCCTTGATCCCAACTGGAGTTTTGACTGTACGGATTTCTCCTGCAGTTGCGGATGCTGTTGTAGATACGGAAACAAATCTTATCAGTATTCTATTAAGTCTTAACATCTTATGAATAATTATAAAAGCAAGGTAAATGTGGAATAGGTAAATGTGGAATAGGTAAATGTGTCGAAGTGATGAGAAAACTTGACAATAATTTTTTTTCTTTTTAAAAGGATAATAAGAACAGACAAATCAATTCTATATTGGAAAAGATAAATCGTGAAAAAAAAATAAAAAAGAAAAAATGAAGTGCCTTTTAAAGATGGGATGAAGCAACTGATGTACACTAACAAGGAAGGCTTTTTTATTTTTTTTTTTTTTTTTTTTTTTCAGAAAATGTAATTGAAAGAGAAAATATAACGAACTATTTATACACCTGATGTAAGATTCTAAAATGGCTATACTGTACTGTAATATCTTTTAAACTGTGTTTTGTGTTCAGCCGATATTATCCTTGTTTCATTTCAATGGACCCAAAATATTGGTATCAACCACAACCATCATATAATTTTTCAAGCGACAACCTCACAAAATTAGAGGGGGATTATTTTTTATTACGCTTTCGGCTTTGTGCAGCGTTAACGGAGTCCACAAATATAGCACCGAATAAGAAAGAATTTTTTAATTTTTTTCTCTTTCTTCAGGAAATATGTTTAGGACAAACGGGACGTAATAATTATGAAATCGTATATTATATTTCATAGAATTCACTCTGTTTAATACAAATTTTTTTTTGAATTATGATGAATTATGGTTTGGCAATTTACTATTCATAGACAATATTACCCCCAATTAATTGAATGGCTCATTTCAAGATTTTCTCCTCCAAATTTAAATTTAAATTTTTTTTTTTTTTTTTTTTTTAGTTTTTCCTTGAAGTTGAATTGAGTTTATATGCCGCAAAGGTTCCCCTCTTTTCAAACACAGAGGGAATAAATCGGAAAAAAAAAGATCAACCATCGAATGGATTACATCAAAAAAAATGTAAATGAAAGAATTGATCATTGCTACAGCCAAAAATGCTCTCAATCTTACTTATATTGATACCACAATTTATGATCAGTAATATCTATAGTTAGGAATTATCAAAAAATTAAGCACCAACCATGTAATCAATCTGACAGCTCCGTTAGTTGCAACGGAATATTTCGGAAAACACAAAAAAAAGTTTGCTACTCTCAAAGTTTGAAAAAGAAATTTTTCTTTTCTCTATCTCTTTAATGAGCCCCATTTTGCAACTGGTTATTCTTCTTCTTTTTTTTTTTTTCTACAGTTATCTAATATGGCAGATAATAGTATGACGGTTTTGCATCACCTCTTTCAATATGAAAGTTACCACCATTATAGATTAACAATTTAAGTTTAGGGAACTCTTCCAACATTAACATTCTAAAAATGAGTGGAACATCATATTCCTCTCCTTGATGTGAGGGACGATTGCCAAACCTAGAAGCAATTTTAATCACTTCACGTTGTTTGGGCGAGGTACGTACTCCAATCGTAATTAAAGACTTTCTGTGATTTTGAAATAGCGACCAAATCTTGTCATTTATGTCATATTCGCAAGATGGCACATCAAGTTTGGTTAATGTGTTCATTTTCAAACCCATGAGAAAAGAATCAGGAAACCAGTGTAAATCAGTTAAGCATAACTCCTTCAACAGGGAAAAGGATTGAGGAGAAAGTAAAGTGTGTGGTGAATTATATGAACTCCATGATCCTGAAGCTTTAATTGATTCAATTTCCAGTAAATCAAAGATCTTAGCGATATCATTGAACTCAAATTCCTTATGTAGATTGACTTCGCAATTAATTTACCATTTTGGGAAGGAATGGGACTGTCATTGAATATAACATTCTCATGGTTATTACTTGGTGGATCATCTCGACTTAAAAAGCACCGAGAATCAGGTTGCACGACAAGGAAATATTGATATCTAGCTACTATATATATGACCTCAGAGACGGGGAATAAATCTCGACATTTGTTGGCCCTTGTTGCAAATAACTAACTCTTTTCTCCCAACTATCGAACTCACTTCTGCTGTTCAGGTATTTATATAGATCATCACAAAAATTATTCTCTTATTTAATTTGGGTTGATAGTACAATGTAGTCAACATTTGAAAAAATTGGTTAAATGTTGTAGATGTGTACAGATTCCACTTTTCTGGAAGATAAGAACGAGGAGTTTGAGGTGATTTAACCACTATGGTGTGTAATAATACTCTTTTACCAGGGACAATAAAATTTCTATGGATAAACATCAAGCTAATCACGTCCCATTTTTTTAAATAATTCATAATCATAAAAAGAACCTCTTCAGGAAGTAGATGTAGCTTGAGTGTCAAATCATTTTCTTGATTACTCGTCCACTGCTTGATATCCAAGACTGAAAAAGCAATCTGCCGAAGAAGGTTTTCCATTTTCCTCTCACAATTTATTTTTAAGGAGCTAATAACAACACCGATTAAATATCTATGGTGTTTCCTTGTCTTTTTATAGTTTTGAAAAAGACTGGCAGTGTTTTATCATCCCTTGTTCTACCTTGAAGGGATGAATTAAATTTTCACCACAGATATAACTTTGGCTATTATATAAACTATATTGTTAATAAAATTTTAAACTTTTATTTTCATAGTACTAATCTAGTATTATCAGTATTCTGAATATGCAGTTCTTTTTATTTTCCTTCAACTTTAACTACTTTAGCTTTTCACTAAATATAGAGTTCACGCGGACACCAATTTGATAATTCAAAACAAATGCGGACTTAAAATATATTTCCCGCACACAAATCAACAACAGGCTGAAACAAACTTTAATCAACTCAAATTTACTTTTCATAAGGTAAAAAGACCACATCATTTGTTTTCACTAACCACTAGCACCACAATAATCTATTAATTGTCAACACACATGTCAGTACAAGTGACTAAAGAAAAGAAAAAGAGATCTAGAGGTGGGTGCCTCAGTTGCAAACATCTTCGAATTAAGGTATGTGATATCTCCCCCGTTTTTTTTCTTTTATTTTTTTTGAGTTTTCTTGACAATTGAAAGTTTTGTACTAACCTATATAAAGTGTAGCGAAGATAAACCTACCTGTGAATATTGCCATTATACCAAAAGACAATGTGTCTATGCCATACCCAAGCAATCAACAGATAATTCAAGAATCAAGAAACCACCAAATAAAGATCGTCACATTTCAGTGCCGTCCCCTTCATCCTCATCGTCAGCGTCCTTGTCATTGTCATCTTCATCATCTTCATCACCATTCCCGTCCCCTTTCTCACAATCCTCATCAACATGCAATACTCAACTAGAAGAAAACCCTAAGCATGGGTTGATAGAAATTGATAATAGACCAGCTCTTCATGAAGAGTTAACAAGAGATTTAGTATTAACCCAAACTAGTTCAATGTTAGGACTTTCAAGATTTGAATTAAGGCTTCTAAAGTTTTTTGACCAAGAATGCATTTCATTGCTTTCATTTGGAGTAAATAAAGGAGTTGAAAATGCATGGAGATATGGCGTACCGGGACTATTTCTAGAAAGTGAATTAACAAGACTGGCAATATTTGCTTTTTCTGCGATGACTTTGAGTTTGGGGATTGATTTAAATCTAGTTCAAGCATTGGATGTATATGAAGATGAAAGATCATTATCTCGAGTGTGCAATATAAATTTGGACGATCCAAATAATATTTATACCAAAACTACTGAATATTTTATGGATACAATTAAAAAGACAAGATATTTAATAGCACCATCTGTGGAAGACCATAGCTATCCAGATTTTCAGGATCCAAAGGTGGCTAAAGAATTAACAACATCTAGTGTTTTAATATTCTCCTATTTGGCGCTTGACCCGAATAGATTGATACAGGTAATCGATTTTACGAGAGAGTCAACAGATTTAATACAAGTTGCCAGAGGTATTCGACATACGATAGTGAACTGTGCTCCATTGATTCTCGACTCAGAAATTGGAGGCATTCTATTCTTTAGAGCTATAGGGAAAATAGACCAGCCAACATTAAAACTGTGTGAATATCCAGTAATAGTTGCATTGAGAAATGAACTTAATAAACTTGTTACCGATGAAGTAAGTTCCGACAGTTCACAAGAATATTCTATCTTAGAAGAATCAATCAATGGACTAATAGTCTCAATATGGGGGTGTGAATTATACAAATTCCCTGTGCCATTATTCCGATATTTAATGATTATTTCAGATGAGTTCAGAGAATTATTATACAAGAAACATGATTTTGCTATTAGAATTTTATATATCTATTGTGCATTGAATGCAGTAGCTGGGTTTTATTTCTACCGAGATAGAAATGTTTGGAAGGATTATATGATATGGTATAAGAATTATGCAACAAGCAAGAAGTCAAGTTCTTGGTGTGAAATAGATAATCAGCTATACGAATTGGTAATGGACAAGAATTTTCGTTGGGAAGATCATACCAAGTTCCATGAATTTGATCCCGCAGTTGAGCATAATAGATTATATAAACCTGAGTGCCACTCCGAATTGTAACCGTATACTAATCCATCCTCCTAACAAATACTTTTGTTTTTGTGATTTGTATTTTTTTTTTGCGTCCCTTGAAATAATCCATGTAGTGTACTTTAATTTATGGGTTGGTAAAATCTAAGAAATTGCAATATTAGGAAATCGAAAGTGATATATAATCATGATCAAAGCATACTCACAAAATCATCAAATCTAGATCTTACTCCAATACTTACTAATCGAAATGTGGGGATTGGCTTTAACAAAAACTGACACATTACGAAGTTAAATTTTGCGGAGAAACTAAGAGGGAAGTTGCTCTCTTTATTTTTTTTTTTTTTTTTTTTTTTTTTTGCAAGTAAATGGTTCCAGTATACTTGTACGTTTCTTCATACACTGCCCCTCACTCACACATATACAATAACCCTATTTAATCAACTATAGTTGGAATTCAAACCTATTTTTTTTTTTTTTTTTTTTTTGCTTGTAAATAAATACTAATAGCTATTAATTGGTTTATCTTCTTGCTATTTATTATAACTTGAATTGCTAAATATTTATTAAAGTCCATTTGATATGCCAGGAGTATTAGTAACCACAATCATTGGTTTCTTGACAACCTTAGTTGGAACAATAGCAAGTACATTTTCATTAGTACTATTTTTGATAGTTAGTTTAATTATTGTATTCTTGGTGGCATTTAAAGCATTAGAGTTGGATTTCATAATTTTGGTATTTGTTCTCATATATATGTTAGTTATACAGGGAGGTGAAGAAGCTGCTACCATGACGCTAGATTTCATTAACAATAGTATTTTATCACTTCCAGATGAAATCATTGAAGAAGTCATTGATTATTTAAACCAAAGTGATCGATTAAAATTCTCCATCTTGAATAAAAGAATCCATTATCAAGTCAAGAAAATTTTGCTTAATTCTGTTTATGTCAATAATGGAGGTCCCAAAGTTATGATAACTAATGAATTCAGTAGTGCTTTCTACAGGAGACATACCATTATAAATCAGCTTCAATTTGAAAGCTTAATGAACTCAGCAGATGTCAAGTATATTAAAAGAGCAGTATTTTACAGTGATGCAATTCCAGATAGTATTTTGCAATCAATATTGCGGAACAATATAAACCTTTCATTTGAACATGTGATTGAGAACAAGCTAAAGTACTTGACTATATTGCAACGCAATAAAAACCCTCTTTGGATAACACCTGATTTCCCGGTTGAAAATTCCATAAGTCAATTATCGGTAACTTATGATGGTGAAACAATTTCAAACGCAGCACTTTCAAACTTGAGACTTAATTCGCTCAAAGCATTAAATATTACATCTGATGCTTTTGAGAGAAGAAGAGGTGGTAATTTTGAACCGATTGAAGTAAGGAGACTTCTTTTGAATTTGTTGACAAGCAACCATCCCTCGCTTTTATTTCTTATACATTTAAAGTCGATAAAGTAGAGACACTTGAACTTAGATTCAAAACAAGACCGTTAGAGCAAGAGATTATTGGGTTGATGTCTAAACTAACTTCTTTAAGGAATTTTTCAATGATGTCCCAGAATATGAGATTTGATAGAATTATCGAGCCACTTTCTAAGAATTCACTTGAAACTTTCTATGTTAATGTAATGGGACGATATGATACTTTTCTGGCAACTATAGTTTTGGATATTCTTAAACACCAAATGGATTCTATTCGAAAATTGAGTTGGTCAAATAAGAGATTGAATATTAGACTGAGGACATATGGATTGGATGATTTTCAACGAGTTTATGATGTTGGCGCTATGTTAAAAGATCTGGATATTGCTGAGATTAGAATATTAATAGCCAATGGTTTTATTAATCTTACTGATGTCATACTGAATGATGCTTATTATAAAGTTTTCAGAAAGGATTTAGAATTGGTTGTAAAATTGATTAATTAATGTAAAGTGTTTATATATGGATGTGAGAGTATTCATACAATCTCTACTTTTTCTATCTTTATCCTCTTTCTACCAGTTTCTAATTTAAGTATTTTT